>LIHB01000037.1:0-223618 GCA_001297265.1 Mycosphaerella arachidis
TACGTAAGCTACGAAGACGTAAGCAGTTAATTATTAAGCTACTAGTATATATTAAGGTAGATAATAAGGTTAAAAAGCCGGATAGTCTAATCTAGCTTAAAACGCGACGAGGTCGCGCTATTAACCTACTACGGTAGCTATAATAATAAGACTTATATAGTCGATAGAACACAATTTAAATATAATATAGTCTAAATATAAAGCTAATTAGTACAGTAGTTATAGTAAGACACCTCGTTAAACAACATCGAATAAGATGTAGTGTCCGTGCTTAATATGCGACCGTGCCTAACGCGCACCTGACTTCTATTGCTAATGCTCGTTCCACCTCATCTTGTGTCCAAACCTTCCGCGCGTGAACGAAGCCATCGTCTTGTACCTTGCTTTGCACTGCGCTGACAGTCCTGCCAAGCAGCGTTGCTATCTTCGTTGTCGGCAGTGCGATTTGAAGAGCACTAGCAGTACGGTCGTCTCCGCCGCAGACCATGGTTTGGCTCAACAGCCCAGCGTTTCCGCGAATACCATCGGCCTGGTACAGACTCGACGCTTTGTCCAAGTTCTGTCGCAATAGCTGAGAGTGACCAATTCCGCTGTTGCAGCAGTTCAAGACTATCAACTTCTTCTCATGACCAGGACTCCTTGACCCGCGGAGGCTGAGACTGGATCCTCAGATATCTTGAAGCCCGCACCTGAATCGCTGCAATACTTCTGCCCAGCTCAGATGCGATGGCCTCGTCTGTCCGACTGGGTTGGCGCAAGTTTGCTAGAGGATCCACTTCCTCACCTGTCCACCTTCTTAGTCTCTTTCAGGTTCCCAATGCGACTGCGTCATCACTAGCATAGCGAGTGGCTCGCCATCCCGGAGGAAGCGTCGGCACCGCATGAGCACTGCACGGTGATAGAGGACTCAAACGACCAATTGGTACGCGCCATGTTCTGCAGAGTAGGCTCATTCGGACCGCAGGCCAAGTATCGTCGATATAAGACGGATCGTTCAACGCAATGCTGGTATCGCCAGCGTAATCACCACAGCGAGTGCAGAGGGGCAGGTGTATGAAAGACGTCCTCATCGAGTGGGCAAGTCAAAGATGTGGTTACACGAGGGGCATCGCTGAGAGCAAGGATATGGTAGAACTGTCCACAGACATGCGGAGCCAGGCTGGCGGGAAAGCGGCCGACGATTCTCTCTCTGCTCTTCGGACTCTCATCGACACCGTAGATTATTGAGTGCATAAGATGCAACGGAATCGACAGCGGTTTGAGAGATTGCTACTGTATGACTTTTCTGCGGCTACTTCGGCCTCAGGCGCTTCTATCTCGCCAGCATGCACTTGTGAGGCGCAGCGGCCTTCATGTACCACAGCGCTTGGGTTTGTGTTTTCTGAGTTACAGCATCTTGATGAGTCCATCTCGGCCTTACTTGTGAATATGCAGCCTCCAGATGAATCTGAAAGGAGTCGGCTGCTGATCCATGTCAGTACTCGCGTTGAATGTATTGGACCTCCCCTCCGAGCTCTTAGACCTTATTATCGAACAGCCGCTCATCACCATTGGCATCAGAGCTGTTGCCTTTGTCAATTCCTTCCTGGACTCGTGCGAGGATTGACTTAATCCACTGTTGCTCCAACAGAGACGTGAAGCTGTTGCGAGAGGTGTTATAACCCGTGTCAAATAGGTTCACCATCGAGACGACAGAAAGAATCTCCTGCATAACCAGATCTGTGGAACTGTAGTTGACGGCAGCCTGCCAATTCCGAAGACTCTGCTCGAAAGTCCGCATTACCGTCTTGACCCGTCCATTGCTCAAGAAGTCACGCATTACTCCAGTAGTCATCTCGTTCTCTCTGCTGGAGCGGGACATACCGAAGTGGTCCAATATATTCCAGATTTCGGTGTGAACCCATCAGGAGACCAAAGCACCGAGGACATACTTGTCGGCCTTGCTACACAGTCCTACTGAGATGGCGAAGACGAGTACCATTGCTATTGGGCCTTATACCCAAGCGGCCGCGAGCAGGAGTCTGCTCTCCGCTATGCCATTCTTGGTGGTCAAAATCAAATTGTGCCAACTGCTGCTCGCTCCTGCATACCGGCTGCCTCTGGACAGTCTTGAGTACCTCCGTGCAGTGCTGGACAGCGCCAAGATCGGACGTCTCGACCTGATCCAAGAACTTTTCAAGATCGCTCTCCGACCGGCTTGGGCAAGGAGCTCATCCTAGCCGCCACTCGTCATAGCAAAAGAACGTTATCACCTGGTGTCTCGTGAACGGCGTGAGCATCACCACAGTACGAGACGCAGCCAACAATTGGCGGTGGGGCCCACTCCACACTGCCGCATCCATCGGCAACACAGAACGTGTCAGTGGGTTAGCAAGTACTAGAGGTTCATTGTATCGCTCGTGCACATACACATCACTACTCATCTCGCTGCATCCAGCAGGTCCTGTACATACCCCAACCGATCCCTATCATCATCCACAATCCTCGCATACTCCAACAGCAGTCGATGTACATATATCAACATATCCTCCTTCCGAAGAGCCTTCTTCGCCCACTCCCTGGCCTCTCTGGCTATTCTCTCCCCTTCCCGATCATGCGCACACTGGCCAGGGTATCCCAAAAAGTATTTCATGACATCGTAAAGACTCTTGAAAGAGATCCCCAAAGCAATATAATGTTTCCAAGGCATCAATCTAGCATCATGCCACTCGGTGAAAATAGTCGCTTTCATCACTGCAATGTTGCTGCGCATGAACGCCCGAAACCGACCCGAGAGAGAATTTCCGTCGATATCTGGGAGGTACTTCCACTTGTACTGGTTGCGCATCTTCAAGGACTTGGCAACGCTGAAGTGTTCTGCGACTGAGGTGATCTTATCACAGAACAGCTTTGTGAACGACACATCAGCGTGCTCAGAAAGCCAGGAGCTGAAATCTGGCGTAGAATCGTAGTGGTTGTCGATTGAGGATGCGTTGAGACGAGCCACAAATCGATGCCGGTGGTAGTCAGAGTACTCGTTGACACAGTTAGAGCCACCGGTCCCAGCTCCTCTCCAGACCAGGCCGTGTGTCTTTTCATTCCAGGGGTATGTGTTACTCCAGTCGCCCCAGAAGTCTTTGCCTGAGTGCACCTTATCTTCGTATTATGCAGGGTCGGGTAGCAGAATGTCGTTGTTGACGCTGGTTTTGGCTGTGCTGAAGATTGGGATTAGGAAGGTCGTGAAGTTGATGGAGTCGGGGCTCATGAGGTAGCCGTGGCTTTTCATCAGTTTTGGATTCTCACAGATGTCCTTCTGCGATGTGGCGCTTGCTTTGAAACTGGTGGCCGTGTTCTGAACCATTTGATCATCAGTATGTTCAGTGCTGTTGTTACTCAATGCAGATCGAGGAGGACATGCTTCTCGTATTGCCTTGTGGAAATCGTCTCGCTCAGAACTCCACTTTGCATGAGGTTTCGTTCTTCCTTTAGCAGGAGACTTCTCTTTCTCGCGATGGGCTCCAAAGACTTGCGCAATTCGAGTCACCGGTATATCGTTCATTCGTTTGGCCTGAATCGAGGCGTGATACACTGCATTGTCGACAGTCTTTCGTGATGCGATCACGCTCGGCTCATCCAAGCCATTCAACGCCAGGTCCATATCTGGCAGATCTCGGGCTATGCGACCCACGAATTTCGACCATGATCTCGACCTTGATCGACCTCCGTCAAATTGCGCAGCCTTGCCATCGCGTACTTGAAGAATGGGTGACCATTGTGAAATGCGGGCACGTATATCCCAAGGCTGGATACCCCAGAAGGGCTCCAGATCATGGTAGATTTGATCGAAGAAATCTTCTATGATGACCGCATTAGAACGGGTAGCCCGCTCGTGCCATCTCTCAAAACCAGGAGGCGGATGGCGGCCGCGCCGTGTTCGGTATTCAGCTGCAGCTTGAGCTAGGTTCGTGGTCTGTCGTCCAGAGATTTCGTGCCATGTCGTAGTGGCGTTAGTGATCAGACTGCTGATTTCGTGAGGCTCAGCGTCATGACATTCTATTAGCTCTGATCGAGTCACCGATGGAGTGTATAGACGTGCATGTAGAAACCAGCCGATAGTGATGATGCATGCTGCAAGACCGGTAAGCCTCAAGGGGGCTCTCATGCTTCGAATGTCGATACATGCAGGCACTCAACGATCAGTCTATGTCCTCGAGATTCTTCTGAGCATGGTGTCGATAGATATAGTGTTCTACCGAGAATGCTGTCGTGTTGACACAGAACGACCACGATGCGAAGACCGGAAAGCGCAAGCGCTAGGACAACAACAATGCACTTCCACCCCGCCACTGTCGATCTGGTCGAGGCTAGTTTGAACTTTCGGGAGGATCTGTTGTTCGGGGCGTCGCAACGGCTGCTGATTCACTTCCAATTTGCTATGGACGTCGGCAAAGAGTTGGGTGTCTTCGATGGAAAAGTTCCGTCTTGACAGGATGGAGATAAGCTCTTCAGATGAGCTCATAGCACCGATCTTGCCCAAGTGAGCAGTGTTCGTGCCTGCTGTGACTCTTACGGGCTCCAAGAGCGGCTGTGCAAACACACACCGTGCACTTATACATTCCACTATAGCCGCATTCCTTGCTACGAGGGTCGTAACAGTCTAATGTACTCCGTTTAGGCTTTGTTTTCAGGAATCAACGTGGCCGTTCTGCACTGCAGGCCGATCATGTTCAGATTATTTCTCGTACGCATCGCAATAGCCAATGCATACGTCCGCAATTCGTGTCTAATGAGATGAAGACCATCCCCAGGAGGCACAGACCAGGTTGGCCAAGGCCTTTGAGCAGCTGATTGATTCCATCGAGAACGAGCAAGAAAAGAACATCATCCATTGTGTCGGGCAGGCATTCTTCTCGGTTGATGATGTAACGAATGGTCCTGAACGTCGTCAGTCCCTCCAGCTTGTGACTCGGTGCCTTGTGCAACACAACGCTGAATCTGAACAGTGGTGGAGTGATGTTCATCTTGCACTGTCCGATCAACATATACCGTCACCGACTACTTTGCGATATCGAGGCGCCACCCACACGACTAGACCGTAACGTGCAGCTGATGTGGGTTGCCGAAAACCCTTTAGAGCCCCATAGCTGTGGTGACGAGTCCTGCATCGTTAAAAGACTTCTCGTACACCCTCCGATCTCGAGGAGTGACACATCAGATGTGGCGTACTATCTTGGGAGATACCTTTGCCACGATGCAACCGTCTTGAACCTGCTTGGGAGATGACGGCCAGTGCCTCACGCGCACCAGTAGTTCCACACCACAAGGCCATTATTGGGCTGCCGGAGGACCAGGGTCTCCAGCGCGCCTGCATTGCCCGTGCCTGGAGGTCCATTCGATTTTAACGTCGCTGAGACGCCATGTCCTATACCGAATCGTGCCATATTTAATGGACCCGCTGCACAGCACAGAACCGGATACGGAAATGGCGAAGCAGTTGAGTTGCCAGCCGAGATTGCGAAAATCCTGGAGCTGGACCAGTCAAGCCTGTTAAGGATCCGACTGGTCGTGGTCAGCACTTACTCGACAAAGGTATTCTTCCAAACCATGCGGATGGAGGAGCAGGTATGTATCGCAATTTAGACGCCCAACTTCGCGAGCTGCAAGCGCGGAGACAGGTTCAGTTTGAGCAGTCGGAACAGAGGACGCGGGGCGGCATCGATCGAAATGGTGAAAGAGAGACCGGCGGAACTAAGCAGAGCATAGATCAGTAGCAAGATGCCGCGTCCGCAAAAGACTTCACGCTCAGAACGCTGCGTCACGATCAGACTGACCGCGTCGCTAGCTCGCTGGCTCAATTGACGTCTGCGTAGTGACTCGATCGCCGTCCCAAACTCAAGGAAAATCCCCATCAACTAAACACCACCGCCTTTCGATCCAACGGCCTCCCATCAGCCCCGATCCCCTCCCTCCTAAACCTCTCCTCAATCCACATCCTCCTCGCCTCATCAAACACCACTCCTCGTCTCTTCATAATGACGTAGATTTCCCTCTTCGCGCTCTCATCCAAGCCCTGCCTACTATCGCCCGCCTCGATATTTTCTGCGAGGTTGAAGTTCGTGGAGTGGAGGCCGGCCTGTAGATCAGATATGTCAGGTATTGTTCATTTCGTTGTCGCGGACATGTCGCAAACAAGGCCGCGATGCGAGGAACACAAGAGGCAAGACATACCTCGGCATCTTGCTGGAAATTGGTCGGAACCCTTGAGTACCTCCACGAATCGATGTAATTCTGGATGCGCTCGGATATATCGTAGAGCGGTTCGGGAATTGTGCCGGGGGCGGTGATGTAGGGGATTGGAGGGGCGTAGGGTTTCCAGGTGTTTCGGGTAATGTAGAGAGCTGTGGCTATTATGATCATGGCGAAGCTGATTGTGTAGAAGAGGAAGGCCATGGTTGTGGTTGTGTAGGGTAGATAGTCGTGGTAGGATCTCCAAGGTTTGTGGGTGATTATGGTATTATGAGAAGTGAAGTAGCTGCAGTGAGGGCGTCTAAGCCCTGGTCGGACTATGGAGGCATGCGATGGTGAGTGTGCCTTTGTAGGAGGAGAGTGAGTTGTGTCATGCAGAGATCGCTCGCGGTCGTCGTCAGCACGGCGCTACGTCTCGGATCATGGCGGAGTCAAGTCCGGTTTGACTTGGATGGATGTAGCTGCATCACGTTTCTGCAGCTTCACATGCGACAAACCTATATCGCCACCTTAGGCCGCGACAATTTCACTGGAACTCGGCCAAAATGTCTGGCGCACGGCATTGGGAACAGGACAAAGACAGCACACTCTACATCGGAAATCTCGATGAACGCTGCACCGATGCGCTGGTGTGGGAACTGATGCTCCAAGCTGGACCTGTAATCAACGTACACCTACCGAAAGACCGAGTCACGCAATCGCATCAGGGCTATGGCTTCGTGGAGTTTGGAAGTGAAGATGATGCCGACTATGCGTGCAAGATCATGAACCAGATCAGGTTGTGGGGGAAGCCCATACGAGTGAACAAGGCCAGCGCAGACAAGAGGAGTGGAGAGAACGGCGGGCTGGGAGGGGGTGCGGGCGTGGGCGCGGAGCTCTTCGTTGGCAACTTGGATACTCTGGTGGATGAAAAGGTGCTCTACGAGACCTTCAGCAGATTTGGCCCATTGGTCGCAGCACCCAAGGTCGCAAGAGACGAGAGCAACCTCAGCAAAGGTTACGGTTTCGTCAGCTACGCAACATTCGAGTCGTCAGATCAAGCCATCGAGCACATGCATGGCCAATACCTCATGAACAAGGAAATCACGGTCCAATATGCATACAAGAAGGACGGCAAGGGCGAGCGACATGGAGATGCAGCAGAGCGAGCTCTCGCAGCGCAAGCACGGAAGCATGGTGTTGAGGTTGCGATACCTGCTCTGCCGGCCGCACTCGTCATGCCGAACAACACACCCTCTGCACCGGCCGCTATGAACGGCTACCCTGCAGGAGGACCAGTTGGTGGCTTCCCTCCACCAAACAGCATGCCACCGCGACCTGTCTCGGCACCACAGGCACCACCTTCATACGGTGGCTATGGACATCATGCATACGGCGCACCCCCCACACCAACAGGATTCGGCAATCTTCCTCAGCCTACAATGACAGGCACAATACCGAATGGAGCCGGTCTACCAAGTAGACAACAATACAATCAATCACCACTACAAGCACCGCCACCAACCGCTGGACTTCCTGCGCGGCCACCACCCGGTAATGGTGGGTATGGAGGACCTCAGGCGGCGCCAGGTATGCAGGCTGGATTTCAGGCAATGCACCCGCCTCCTACGGGCTTTCCGCCTGCGAACCTGCCTCCGCCGCCTGCTGGCTTCCCTCCGCAGCAGCAGTTCAGACAGCCGCCTCCACCGGCTGGCTTCCCGCCGCCGAGGCAATGAGTGACGGTGGCTGTCGGAGCATGTATTGTATGAGAATGAGGAAATGGAAGCATAGCGGGGCGTTGTGGCGCAATTCCCAAAAGTCAGAGAGAATGACTGGACACTGTATGAAAAGCAAAGCAGGTTATAGATACCCTTCACGCCACACACTTCAGTGTGTAAAAGCTTCAGCTTCAGCTGCCGAATGCGCGGGCTGGTGACACGTCTACAGCGTTCATCCACAAAACTATTCCCCCAGCTTTGCTCCATGCGATGACATTCTTATGGCATGAGTCTCTCTATCTCTAGTCCGTCTGACATTATATCGACATCCTCCCCTTCCTCCTCTTTTCCTGCCCTGCCCCCCACCTCCCCTCCTTAGCCTCGCCCACGGCTCTTGAATCCATCCAGTATCGCGACCAGTGTGGCATTCACAGGACCAGTGTCTGCAGTCCACTTACACATTCGCCAAGTCTTGATTACCTTTACTGACGCGGTGCTGGTGATTCTATGTCTCCATCCATCACGAGAACGCGAGAGTACAGCCTGGAGCAATAAGTACGTGGACAGCCTCGCCGCAACATCCTCAACTTCAGTACATACCAAGCGTGATCTCCTCGATGACACACTGAATGCGACGCTCAGGTTGCGTTTCCTTACTGCTGTTGAACACGGACGTCTCTGACATGTGATCAGTTTCAGAAGATCTTCATCATCAACCTAGCCTCCAGGACGTATCGCAGAGATGCTGCTGCATTAGCTGCAGCTCTCGCCGGTCTGGGGATCGAGTTCATCAATGCTAGCACATACGTTGATGTGAAAGCTCGACCGCCAGGGTGGAAGGAGGTGGGTTTTGACCCGGGCGGTGCTGGCAGCTGGGTGTTCTCGTCTCAACTCAACGACACCAAAATGTGCGTCTAGTCCTGACAAGCGCGATAACTGTCGTATCGAGTGCGCCAAAGAGCCCTATATTGAGCTAAACAGAGTTCATGATCGTCGAGCAGAACATACAATGCGCTTTAGTTCTAGAGGACGACGCTGGCTGGGACGTACGCATCAAGATACACATGCGCGCCTTTGCCAAAGCCTCGAAATTGCTCGTACAGTCTCTGATGAACAAAAGTGAAAAGTTCCTAGACCCGACCTGGCCCCAGCCGGACAGTCAGAACGAGAGCCATACCCCCTTCACCATAGACGAGGCGACGACCGGCGAGCCACCCACTTCTCCATACGGCAATCTCGGTCGATGGGAGATGCTGTGGCTAGGACACTACGGACGTCGCTTGCTCTGGTCGGCAAACAAGGACGTCCCGCTCAGACGCGCAATAATTCCAAACGATCTGACCGTGCCAGCGCAAAAACACATCAACATCGAATTTGAATATACGGAGATCCTCGACCAATGTCCTGACTACACTCGCGTCGTGGCACGATCGCGCGTGAACCGCAGCACTCTGCGCCATGGCCTTTCTCAGGCTGGTGCGCGAGGTGTGCTGTACGAACTTGGTGTGCACAAGATCACTGGGCCTGTGGACATGATGTTTCGGTCGGTGCGCGATGAGGTCGATGGGAGAGGTCTTATGATTTGCTTTTCGCCTCGGCCCCCGCTCTTCAACCATCATTGTCCTGCTGGGCCAAGGTCGGCCTGGAGCGATATTCGTAGTCGGATGACGTTCCCCTGAAATGATGTGCCGGGCTCGACGAACATTCGATGGGCCACAAGGTTAAACTTTGGGCAGCTGGCGAGTGGTAGGACGGACTATATCAATGCGCACAAGGACTGAATCGAGGTGATAGTCCAGATTTGAAGTCGATGAGCGAGTTTCTACGGCGATAGGAATCCGATGGAGACTGCGACTGTGTCAAACTGTCCTATCAGCATACCTCAGTCAAGGATAGGTCCTCTTGTCTGATGAAATGCAGTTGTGAACATCCATCCAATTTTCTTGTACATGGGCGAACTCCTTTTACGCCATGCTATGCTTCCTTTCATCCCACTCTGGCCGCTTCTGGCTCGTTGGGTATCCGAAGTGTCTAGTATACATCTTTACAGGTCCGTATGCATCTTGCTCTGATCGATGGCGTCTATTGCGCGAGTGGAGAGAAGAGTCTAATGTTCGTTAGTGACCGGTCCTCCCCCCGCTTCCTAACCCGACTGACCTGATCAATGACGGCCTCGGATTGCTGCGAGTGTATCCGAGGTATATGATGAGAGGGAGGTAGCCGCTACGGTATGGTCAGTATCGACGCAATCGATGTTCGCTGTCGTGCTGCTCGTACTAGTGGATGGCTACTCGTGAGATGTCGATGACACGCGCGATGCGCTCCTATATGGTTGTCAGCTGCGCAAGTAATGGCAAGTGAGGTCCATTTATACCTTGCTCTCTTCTGACAATTGCAACCAGGCCATGTTGATGTGCGTTGTCGTGGTTGATGTCGATGAATCGATTGTTCCTGAAGTCATCTCAAACTTCATCAGAGTCCAAGCTCCTGCCAGATCGGCCGCGACGGAGTAAATCCCGCTCCTGCCCGCCAAGAGTCTCCCACATCATTTCCCCATCGACAACGACAAGATTGAAACTACATCTCCACCAAGACAACAGCAAAAATGGCAACTGGCGGCGAGAACCTCAGCAACGACCTGATCTGGGAGATCACCCGTACGTTGTACCACGAAATCCAAATAAGCAGGAGGAGGACAGAAAAGCGAGGAAATGGAGAATGAAGTGCGATAGGCATTGAATATTGTACTGACGGGGGATCTGCACACAGGCGGCAACAATGCCTTCCTCGTGAAGCGCAAGCAAGCCGGCGGCGTCCAGTTCTCGCGCGACCCTCTCAACTTGGTAAACAAGCACTCCCGCAAGTACGAGGGTTACGTGAACGCACAGGTAAAGCCATATTACCACGGTCCCCCTTCACCAAAACAACTCCTAACATAATATCTTCCAGGCCATCGGCATTCAACCCGACTCCAACACAATCACCCTCACAACCAAGACCAAGTCCGCCAACAAGCCCGCAAAGCTCTACCAGACCTCCTCCTTCAGCGCCTCAACCCCAACCCGCAAGCTCTACAAGTCCATTGTCAACTCCACCGCCAAGAAGGGCTACCGCTCGGACCTCCGCGCTGAGGCCGTTGCCCGTGCATCCGCTGTGCGATCGTCTCAGAGGGAGAAGAAGGAGCGTGCTGAGCCTAAGTTGAGGGGTGCTAAGGCGCGGAAGGTTGAGGAGAGCTCGTAGATTTTGCTCAGAAAGAGTGAGTGAACTGGGAAATGCCTAAGTAGGCTCTGGCGAGCGTGAAATGGATATGACGTGCGTTGGACGGCTGTGATGGGGCGAAACCCCGCTGGGCTGCATGCTAGAGTCGCGTCGCATACATAGCGAGCTGGAATGAATGCGTGAAAGAACGAGCTGGGATTGTTTTTGAGAAAGAAATGTCGAATGCTTTCTGGAAACATCGATACTGACGTGGATTCAGATCTTGAGCTAGGCGGGCACATAAGGAGACTTCAGTCACTCATGGCTATGAAGTGGCCGGCGCTTAGTGATTTCCCTCCGGCGGCAATTGCTTTTTCCCCGGAGTCTAGAACAAAACTATATGCAGCTCTACGGCACAGTCTCGTCGATATGAAAATGCAAGCGTGCCCCCTTGGGGGCCTGCCGAATTAGAAGCGCGAAACTCTATTTCAACCTGCATGCAAATATGAACTGGCACTTGCCTTGGCAGCTCCCTCTCCACTCGAAGCCTCCTTAGTCTCGCAAACCACAGAAGACACAGACCGCGATCCAAAACGACAACCCAATTTTTATTGATACAAGCCGACAAATCACCTGCAACAGTCCCCTCCGGCAAATACACCATCCCCTTCATCAGAACCCTCACCATATCCTTCCTCTCCACTCCTCGTCCTAGGCTTCAAAATGGACCCCTCAAGCAACTTCAGCGACCCTTCAGGGAGAGGAGGATGATGGTGATTATTCGGGGATGAGGTGGTAGGTCTTCAAGCACGTAGAACATTCCGAATAATACAACTGTTCGAAGAGGATAAAGGCGACTCATATCATTCCAAACGTATCACGTCACTCAACACGTATGGTATTCATTCACGGAACATAATCAATCAAGGGACCAACTACTGCACTGTTAAAAGAAGACCTTGAAATCTGCTGGCACCTTCCACGCTGTCAGTGGAGTAAAAGCGAGCTGTGCGGCAACACGCCCACCGCAGCGGCGATTTCCTGGGCTGTGCTCTTACTGTCGCAGCTAAGGAGCTGTCGGCAGGTGGAGACGGTTCCATTCGAGAAGTCTGGTGTTGGGTTGCCGCACATCAAGCAGGAGCGACTGAGACATACCGTAGCAGGATTAGTGTATCAATATCGGCCAACGTGGTGATGAGCGTCGCTTTCTCAATTGTGTCAAGAAAGCACTGCTACCATGCATGTGATCTATGATTGGCCAGCTATGAGAAGGCTCCGTGCACCATGATCCCTGTCTCTTGACCTCACGCGTCGTCTTTCAGGCGCTCTCTTCCATCGACAACTTTTTCTTCGCTCATATGGTATTCCAAGTGCTGTCAGCTGTGCTTCAAAGCTGCCCATCGATACGACGTACTCGCGATGATCCCTGGGTGCCGCCTTGAAGCCACACCGATAAGCACCGTTACACGCAAGAAGCCTGCATCACGCGAAGATGCGCTCCAGCTAAGCGCTATCCTTGCCTGTAACTTCTCCTCCAGCTTCAAGCATGCTGTCAAAGGGTTAATCAAAAAGTTCAGAACATAGCTGGAGCCAGTATCGCCCCTATTCGCCTCAATACCGTTTTCCGGTACGGACGAGAGCACTGCTGGTGTTGTCATCTGCTCGAAACTCGACGTTATGGGGAAAGACAGGGTATGCCTACCAAATTCTGCCGTCGTCAAGGACTCGCGCGCCTTCTCCAAGCCATCGAGGGCAAGGTTAGAATTGACCACACTGCCATCAACCTCCGCGCCACGATCCTCGTTCTGTGTTGTCCCCGAGTTAGCTGCTCCTCCAGAGGCCTCGACTGGATACGACTCCTCAAGGCGAGTTACTCATAAGGTTTCACGTGTTCTGAGAGAGCTCCGTCGTCAGCAGATGCGACGTGATGGCATTGACCATGCTCCAACGTACTTCAAAACCGTGCTTGATGCTGAGCGTGTGAGTAGGCGCAGTCTGACACATGCGAGGTCCCAGCGGTGGATGACACGTTCGCTATAGTGGCGATTGAGGAACAGGAAGATCAGACCACAGCAGCGGATGGTCATCCTGTTCAGCCGCCAGCCGTCGGTCAGCCACTGAGTACTGAGGTCAGCGAGCAGAGTGATCCACCTAGACTCCGCAGCGAGTCGCGCACTCGACTTTGCCGCGAGGGGCGAAGCTCAGTCATGGACAAGAAGAGGAAGGAGTACAATCGTGATATGAACGTGACATCCGCTTAGATGAGTGATCGTTGCTGGCATATCTGTGGACGAGAGCAGACGAACCAATCAGGGGTCCTGCAGAAGAGCGTCGGCATAGTGATGTATAACTGCTTTTGGGAGACATGGCGCTGTGGACATGTCGTGCCGTTGGTGAACTACACATTATGCTTGTTGGCGGAGGATCTTGTACACAGTACCAGATCGAACGATAACCCATGCAAAGACTACACCATACGTCTCATAATCACACAGAAGGTGAAGCAATCTGCTGCAGGCATCGAGCCTGGCTCAATGTGAGAGCTAGATCTCGCAATCGCTTTCCATGTACGAGCAGAAATGCGCTGATATTGTCAGTATAACATTACCACGATCCTACGTCTTATCCGAGTGTCGACCCACGAATGCTCCTGCCGTCCTAACGCACGACCGAGCCTTCTCATGCCTCCATGACTATACTGTCCTCACTATCGTTTGAGCATGCTCAAACAAGTGCAAACTGCTGGGCCATCTCCATCTTGCGCAGAAACATCTTCTTCCGCAGTGCATATGACCGTGCAAAAATGTCGCGCCACGTATTGCCAGTGAGCTGTAGCACGAAGAGGTCTTGAACGGTCAGGTTGAGAGTACCTGCTCCAAAGCTCGCATAGACTGACAAGTTCGAGTCCCTCGCATAGATCGTTGATCACGGAGTCGTGGATAGCGCCACTGAGCCTAGCTTCCTCGCTCTTTGTCGCGTATGATGCAACTCTCTTGCGCTTTGGGTCGGACATACTGCATGTACGGTGGATTCAAGGTGGAAGTTCACAAAATCCTTTCTGCGGTGCGAGGAAAGTGTTGAGGTGGAGTGCGGAAAAGTGGGACTAGTTTCACAAGCTGGATGTTCATTCACTAGATCTGGAGCCTTGGCACAAGCTTAAAGAGCCTAGCGATTGGTTTCTTCACCTGATCCTGGATTGCATAAGTGATAGCACGAGTCCGCAATGGACGGCACTGCAACAATATCAAGATTACAACAAGTCTCTCACGATATCTCGCATCGCTGCCAGCTAATAGCTACCAACTCTTCGCAGCACATCTGGTCAATTCCCGCCTCATATGCCGCCGGCATGTGCAATTGCCCTCGTCCTCGCAGTCCTCCGAGTCGTCAATATGCGATCCACCAGCCCATCCTCGAAAGTGATGTCCAGCCTACACATCATCCTAGTACCCGACTCTACCATCATCTTGCTGCCTTACTTGTATGCCAACTTGATTGCATGAACTAGTTCACCAAATGTCACGCCACTGGGGTCGTAGATATCTCATACCGATGAAATCTTCACCGCCCCACTCGTAGAAGGAAAGTCAAACTGCCTGGACTGGAGGCTGCGTGACGAGCATACGTCTCCAGCAGGCAGTATTATTTTTAGTCCTCCCGCTGATTTCACATATCCAATAACCCGTTGAGTAGCTCGTAAGTGAATTTTACGCACACCATCGCGCCCAGTCCCTCTCCGCTGCATTATGCGAGTGTCGCCAACATTCACTCGAAGTTGTGCAATCACGTGATCGCCGCGCATCTCGCAGTCAACGCGGACCTCGAATGGTCCACATTTCCGGCTCGGCTGGGATTTCGCTCTCCTTCCAAGCTTTCCCGCATCGACACTGCTATTTCTGACTGTCCCGGCGAAACGTCCATGCATTTTGAGTGACGGTAATCTCCCTCCCACAACTACGAAACGCTTCCTCCATTTCCTGGTCAGCGAGCGGATGCGGCAGACATATACCAAGAGAGGAGCTCTTCCACTCTGGACCAGGGACCTCGGCATTCATCTGAACTGTCCCCCGTAAATCGAACAACTCCCGAACGTCAGACCATTGGGGTTCCAGAAAGTACAGATCGGCAATTGCTCGTCGTCCGACCTGCCATCGGTAGCATGTACGGCGTTGAGACGCACAGCTGTATGTGGAGGTTGAGTGATGTACATCAAACGTCAGCTTGGAGTACACTCGTGGCTCAGTGCTGGCTCAGTGCTTCCTTGATGATCACTTTGGTATGCTCGGGAGGTTTGGATGCTGCTGATATCGATTGTGACGTGATGCTTGAGGACGGATTGACCATTACCCTAATCCTGGATTAAGCGAGCTCGTCATAGGCCAAAGCAAGCGAACGACTTGATGGGCGAGTCTTCGATCCGGAGACATGTCGTCTCGGCGCGAGGTTGAGCTTGAACGGTTCTTTATACGCTGTGCGTATTCCTGGACTCTCCCTTACTTCGTCTTCCAAGATCGGCTTGATAGGCTTGCTGGTAGCTCTGAGATAGAGGTTCTCTCGAAGGTCTTGAGAACGCTGGATCAACGAACGCCAATGCGTTACAGCTCTCTGCTGGACGAGAGCATCCTGCGAGGGAAGACGCAGCATGATAGTCTCCAGTAGCTCGTAAGTCTGGAATAGATCGCTTGCAGCACGAGTGTTTTCGAATTGCTCCGCCACCATCGTGCTGCTTGTAGTCTGAGGAGTTTTACGGAACAATAGGAGTCGTGAAGATTCCACACAGTGCTCGAGCTATGTCGTTTACTTGGATGCGCGCTTTTTGAGACTTGATCTGGCTTGTTATTCTCGCGATTTGCAGCGAAAGCGTGTTGTATGCGAGTTGCTTTGCTGGTGCAAATTCTACACGGCGTAGAGTGTCTCTGACCACATTACTCGCGCTCGCGCTTATGCCATGTAACCTTCGTTTCCAGCGGCTCGAGCAACTCAAACCCCGAATGATTGTATGTTGGCATCTCTGTATCACCGCAAGCGGGTCTTCCAAGGACATGAAACCTTTAATTTTGAGCGATGCATCAGCGAAAGACATCGCGACAAACAAGTCATAATCGAACATCCTTCTTGTGGATTTTGCTGGGGCCCGCATTTCTTGGGATCGGTAGATCACCTTACAATCGTATACCGGCATAGTGAGATGCATCAGCAATTGTGAGCAATTGTGATACGCAGCTTCGCCGATCGCATGCTCACTGAGCGGTTAGAGCCGAACCAGTGTGTCACCAGCACCAGGATTGCGACTCGTGCCAGTCATCGGATTCCAGTCCACCATCGTCGTCTCCCCCAAGCAAACGTTCGCCAAGCCGCCCGTCTCGTTGCTTGCATAATCTTTGCGAGAATGTAGCCTCGAAGTACGCTGAGAGCTTTATTGGCAAGCCAGTCGAAGACATCATCCTGAGTCATATCACCCGTAGCCAGAGCTAGCCAGACTGTTCGTAGCCGTACAGTGCACTGTACATATACTTCCAGGAGGAGGCCCAGTGACAGTGTTATGACGGTGAAAGCCATTAGGCTCGCATATCGATCCATTGGGACCTCTTCTTGAGTGAAAGCTCGGAATACCTCATTGATGATCCGATCCACAGCAAGGTCGAATTTGTGCATCGCCATCGTGGGAAATGGTGGTCTCTTCGTGCTGTAGTCTAGATGCCAAGTCTAGCCGAGAGAGTGTGGCGCATTCCAGGGCAAAGTCTTTGATAATGGTCTGTTGTGAGGACAACATTCGTTTCTTGCTGACAAGCAGTGAGAGTCCTACGCAATAAACCTACCGATGCCTTAGGACAGCCCGTGACCCACCAACCGATCTTGATCGTCCAGATCGCAAGCACAGGTGACGCCTTCCGCTCTGCACAGTTCCTACCTGTCTTATGGCAGTCGCAAGCCTCTCTGGGTGATGAGCTGGCAAGACTGGGCTTGGAGGACTACGAGAAGCAGGAAGCTGCCTTCGCTGGAGAGATGAGGTGCGGTTCGAGGTGGTTGATGTTGACAGGAATATGACGATAAGTAGAACGTCGTCCTCAAATTCAGGCGCGATATTGATGGCTGCTTTGATGGAGTAGACAGGGTTCTTCGGGGGAATTCGGCTTCCGGTGAAACGCCAAACGGCGCGGCTTCAGGTTCTCCTGCTGAGCTCTGCCAGTGCCCGCAGAACCAAGCTCGACGTCGTTGCTCTCGTTGTTTCTTGCACCATCACCCAACACATCACCCCATACACCGTCTCGCATGCTGCGCTGAGCTTTCGCGGAGCTTCACAGACACGATGCAGTCCATCCGGCAACCACTGACGCGCGCCTTGCGCAACGCCCCGGCCGGCCTCACAAAATCTGTGGCTCCCGCGACATACGCTACCATCTCGCCCAGCGAAGCACCCGGCCAAGCCTCCGGCTACGCGAAGACTGGCCTCAACCTGCGCGTGACAAAGGACACCCGCGTCATCTTCCAGGGCTTTACCGGAAAGCAGGGAACCTTCCACGCATCGCAAGCGATAGAGTACGGCACAAATGTGGTTGGCGGCACAAACCCAAAGAAGGCGGGCAGTGAACACTTGGGCAAGCCAGTCTTCGCCAACGTGAGCGAAGCGGTGAGGGAGGTCAAGGCGGACGCCAGTGTCATCTTCGTTCCACCTCCGCTTGCTGCTACTGGTATCGAGGAGGCATTGACTGCAGAGATTCCTCTGGCTGTGTGCATTACTGAGGGTATCCCGCAACACGACATGGTGCGCATTACCGATATGCTCAAGACACAGGACAAGACGAGACTGGTCGGACCAAACTGTCCAGGTATCATTGCACCGGTGAGTACGATCCCTTTCTGTTTGGTTTGGAAGCTATGCGGAATTTGCTTTTTCATGATGAGACCAATGTATATTACAAACATGATAGGAAGAGTCTTATTCGTCTTCTGGCGAGAATGCTGTGAAAATCGTCCTCTGAGCACTCCGTGTATCCTTTGCATTGCTCAGACGGCAGGACGGAAGAACAACGCTAGAACATTTCGCTAACGGTATTGCTTTTAGGGACAATGCAAGATGGGCATCATGCCCGGCTTCATCCACAAGCGCGGTCGCATTGGTATCGTCTCGCGATCCGGAACCCTCACCTACGAAGCCGTCAACCAAACCACCCAAGCAGGTCTCGGCCAATCTCTTGTCGTCGGAATCGGTGGTGACCCATTCTCCGGTACCAACTTCATCGACTGCCTCCGTGTCTTCCTCGCCGACGAGGACACCGACGGCATCATCATGATCGGAGAGATTGGTGGAACCGCAGAAGAGGATGCGGCAGACTTCCTCAAGGAGTACAATGTTGGCGGCAAGGACGGTAAGGGTAAGCCAGTGGTCAGCTTCATTGCTGGTATCTCTGCGCCACCCGGCCGGAGAATGGGACATGCCGGTGCGATTGTGAGTGGTGGTAAGGGTGATGCCAACAGCAAGATTACGGCGCTGGAGGCTGCTGGTGTGACTGTGGAGAAGAGCCCTGCGAGCTTGGGTAAGACTTTGAGGGAGCAGTTCATTCAGAGGGATTTGCTTTAGGTCGAGACATTGCATTGGGCAGGAACATGGAAGAGCTTCGGGTGCGCGCTTGTGGGATAAGTCGATACCATACTGAGGCGTCTTTTGTACAGGTCTGAAGTCCGTTTTGAGCAAGTAGCGTGTATTGAACAAGCGACGATCTAGATTGCTCGCAGTTTGGCCCGGCCGCCTTTCCAGGTGATGTGCACATGCATATTCATTCCGACGGCGTTCGATATCACCTCTGACCTTGACCACCAGAACCTTGGAAGCAATGCCGCCCAACTTTTCTGGCGTGCGATCTTGAGGCTGAGTTGAATTTGTTACGATCCAGGCCCCTTCCCCCAGGACTATCGCGCGGTCTGTTCGCGGCAGTCGCAAATTCTCAACTTTGCCACATGCACATCGCACAGCTTCAACTCAAGTATAATACCTTATCCTACCAAGAGCTTCCATCAACATGCTGTGATTCATTACAGGGCTATTCTCAGCTCATCGGGTTTACTCAGCAAACCACGGCGCAGTATCTAGCGGAACAGATGCCGACACTTCCTCGAAGCAAGGTCCCCTAATTTCAACTGCCACAGTTCTCCAGACTTATGAGCTATTCGCAAGCATCCTCATCCATCTACCCGTCAAAGACCTCTTCATCATACAGCGAACATGCGCATAGTGCCAGGACATTGCCGCGAAGTCGAATTCACTACAGAAGCGTATGGTTCTTACACCTAGCGACAAAGCTGAAAGTCCCGTCGCCCGATAAGATCGTCACCATCACGAGAGTATAGCATACCGAAAACCGACAAAGCTCAACCCAACCATCCTGTTCCACACATGCCATTGGTGGGAAACGATGCGCAGAGGAAGGTGGGACCGGACCTCCAGGTTCGCATCTTTCGGCATATCACACTTCCAGGGGCCGCCGTTCGACCCCAACTCAGTCCACTCGACATTCCATCTCCTGAACCCTGGAAAATATCCCGGAGGAGTGATCCGGCCCAGAGCTGCTGGAGCTTTCAGAGGGGAAGCAAGCTGGAGGAAGAAAGATGTTCGTAACACAGCCGCCCATAAGCGCCCTGTATTTCTTCATGCGATTCAGATATCCGGACGAGCTGCACGAGATCGAGGCTGCCGCGTTCTCGGTGAACAATGTGCAAGGTATAGCTTTTGAACATTTACATGATCTGAGCAACGCCTTGGTCGAGGCTCTCTCAAGAAGTAAGACACGGATATGCATATCGACGAGTGCTTATTCGAGCTGTTGCTGGACGGTGCTGAGCTTCGCAAGGTTATCTCGTCTTGTAGTGGCCGAGGCTGACGATGGAGGAGAGTACGAGTGCATCGGGTACTTCCACTGACTCGAAGACTAGATCAAGTCAAGGAGTGGCTTGGAGCGGACTAGCTTGACTAGCTGAGGCAATCTGCTTTGTTGCATGATGACGTCGGATTTCAAGAGCCTCGGGCAGGATAGAGGCTGCTTGGCATGGGAGAAGCTCATGGTCTGAAATCGGAATACCGCAGCACAAACCGGGCACTTGGGGTACACGAGATGGCAGGAAGCAAGGGAAGGAGCTAGAGCGGTAGAGCATTTTCACCGTATGTGAAAGTATCATCGGCACGATCATCGCCTTCCAGCTTGCCAAGAGAGCAGTTCTCAACGGCAAGAGGCAGCGTGTCACCGTAACGGTCCCTGCAAACATTTCTGAGCTTGGGCAGTGCAGTTTCAACCGATCTTGGTCGAAGTGATCGCACCGTACTCACATGCTTCCTCGCCATCTGCCAAACAGACTAGCTTTGGTTGGGCTTGGTGTTCGCACACGGCACACTCCCCACCACCAGGCTAAAAGCCCACCTTCTAGGCCTTTCTAAATCTGTCCTCTTCCTTACCCTCACCACCAGAGCTCGCGCGCTGTCTGACGACATCCACCATCCTGCCGCACTGTTCAAATCTTTTACACCCAACCCTTTCACATCATCATCCTCACACACCTCCTTCATCCATCCTTCCCACACCGCGTCCTTTCAAAATAGGCCAATCACGGCTCAGTGCACCAATAGAAGCAGTGCAACAAGACAGGCGTCGCATCGAGCAGCATACCACTGTGGTAATGCCGTTGAGGGTTCGTCAAGTATCGGGGTCCACAGACCATTGCTACCCTTGACCTGACCCGCTCCTCGAATGGCGATAGAGTTGGGACCAGCCCGCTGAAGCTGTCCTGACCGAAAATCCGGAGGAGGGTTTACGCACAGAAATGCGAGTTCCGATGGCGCCTGGGTGGCAGGTCCCTGCACTTTCTTCGAAACTGCTGATTAAAATTATGGAGCTCGCGGGTAGTGTTGAGTTCAGGGTGAGCGGACCTGTTCTCATTGCCTTTTAAGCCTTCCTTCCTTTCTTTTTTTTTGTTTCATCAGATCTTTGGTAATGTGCTGGGCGCTGGAGGAGAAGTTGCGACCACATACGACATCGCGTTGGTGCAACTCGAGACGAAAGGGTATGTGCCAAGTTATCGACCTCAAGGCTGTGGAAGCCAGCGAGGTCAGTGAAGACAAACATGAGCAGCAGTACGATTTGCCTGAGGTCCCAAATACAGTAAGTCTGCACATGATCTTTCCTTTCCAGTGCGCTGATGAAAATGCTTGGTGAGAGACGGCAGTGAAGTCGAAAGAAAAGGTGCACGGGCCACAGAGCGTCCCCATCAAATCCTGATTTCAAACCTTAGCGGAAGCGAAGTACGAACATGATATCATGTTGCTGATAATAGCCTGGCAACAGATTGCGACGCGCGACGTTGGATATCGTGGATATGATATGCGTACCACTATCCAACCCTCGCAACCCAATCCTCCACAGTCCCCTGCCCACCATCTCGCTCCGCCCTCCAACACAACCTCATCAGCGCCTTCAAGTCCTCCTTCGCAAAGCCCAACTGCAACCCCCTCTTGACTATCGTTTCCGGCTCAGTCAACTCATAAAACCTCGCTGCAAACTCCAAACTAGCGTCCTGCTGCATACTCGTCTTGAACGTCTGCTGTAGAACCAAGATATTGAGCCCCATCCTATCCCTCCCATAATTATCGAGTTCTTGGATGCAGACAACCAGCGAGACGAGAGCATTGTTTGCCAAGACGTCGAGATGCGAGGTGAGAAAGTTGTGTTGTGTTTCGAGGAGGTTTGCGGAAACGGCGGCGTCGTACGTCCCGAGGGAGGTGGAGAGCGCGATGATGGCTGGGTCGGGGTCGTTGTAAGGTTGCCCGAGGGCGTAGGATGTGTCCATGGCTGTGTATACGCCGTGTAGGAGATGCAGGCGAAGGTCGAGATGCAGGGTGCGGAGGATGAGGGATGCAAGCTCGGTGAAAGATGCAATCACCGCATCGAAGCCTGCTGCTGTTGGCGGGTCCAGCGGCAGGTACGGTCCATTTGGTGTGGTGTGCGTGCTCGAGTTGAGAGTCCATCTTCTATGATCGTGGGACTGCATACTTGATGCGTCAACAGCACGAGGTGAGATGTACCGCAGCTGCTGGCAGCGCGATGACAGCCATTTCATGCTCACATGAAGCGTGCATAATGCGGCGAGCGCTTTCCGATCGTTGATCAGGTCTGCTTTTTCGAGACTGCGGTTCTTGATAGACTGCAGCAACAGAGCAGTCTCCTTCTCGGCGAGTATAACGGACTCTTCTTTGCTCGCTTTCGTGAGATCAATCACGACTTGGTTGATATCGCCAGATGTCGCCAGATGCGCTGCCAGTCTCATCTTCATGCCACCTTCTTGACCCATCTGTGCTCTTTGCAGCAGGCTCTTCGACCACTGGTAGCATCTGTCGTAGTAGCTTCGCATCTGCGTAATGATCAGTTGGCTGAAACTCTGATCATGCGGCAGGCTGTCAAGCATAATGCAAAATGCTTCAATGAGCTCGTAGAAGCGCGCAGTGCCCTTGAAGATTGGTCGCTGGGCGTGCGTTTGCCATTTAGGGTCCGGTTGGAAGGCGTCCATTTCGTTCATCGTTCTACTGCAGAGATCAAGCAGTGTTTCGTCTAGTTGCGGGTAGAAGATGTTGACGAGGAAGTCGTCTAGAAATGAAGTGAGTGTGCTCGACACCACGCCGGAATGTGCTGGTACCACGTCTCTAAGCCTGGTAAGGAAGTCCAGTGAAGGCTTCAGCAGAACGGCCATGTTGAAGACGCTCGGCTCCACCAGTAATTTGTGGCCCGTCGCTGAAATATCAGTCACTGCGTTCCGATCCTGCTTCGTGCTCTGCGCATTGCTGCCGACCAAACCAGGCACTGACTGCTTCAAGATGAACTCGAGGTCTTCTCGCTCAGTTGTAAGTTCTGTGGACTTGCTGTCAGTATCCGACATTTTGAACAACCTTCGATTCCTGTCCCGTGGCTGGGCTCGGAATATGTTTGCACTAGGGTCGTTTTCGGATCGCGAGCGATGTCCAACGTCGCCACTTGACGCCAAGTGGTCGTGCAATAATGTGCGAATCTCGCTCTGCAGCAGTGCCCATAGCTCGCGGAAGCTCCTGTTCAGTGTCGACGCTTCTTCAATGTCTTCTCTTTTAATGATGGCGGCCGTCACATCGTGGAGAACACGATGCCCTTCCGCGATGGCTTCGTACTTGGCGTACAAAGTCGTCAGTAGATCTTCCAACGTGTCTCGCTGCTCCGCATCCGGTCCGGCTTTGAGGCCAACCTTCTTCTGCGGCCCTCTCGCTGCCTTTCGTGTAATGGCAGGATGCCTTTGCTCGACCTCCATGTGCGATCGCTCGACGACAGTGAAGAGCTCAACCGGCAGACGGTGCTCTATCGCGTCAACGGCGACATCCAGCCTGTCCATCTTGTTGAGGGACTCGACCAGCAGCTGAATGTAGTAGAAGGTATCAGCCTCCGGATTTCGCGTGGTGTCTTCTTGCATCGGCTTCGACCCGTCGTAGTACTGCAGGAAGTGGAGCATGGCTCTCTCGGTGTCGTCCACGGGACTGGTGAGATCGCGTGTTGTGTGCGCCTTCCATCGTTCCTCGCAGTAAGGACTTTTCAGATACAGGTGATTGTGCAGCTCCTCGACCAGGATGTCAGTAAGAGAATGCTCCTGATTGCTCAAGTAGACCCTCAGATCGGTTAGGGCACCTATTTCTTCCATCTCGGGCTTTCGGATAAGCCTCAAGGCTTCCTGCAGCGTATCAACGGCACCAAGAAAACGCTTTTCTGATATCTGCGCTTCAAGCTTCTCCGGTACCGACTGGAGCTGTTCGATGGTGCCAAGAACTTGCAGCATCTGATCATAGGTTTGACTGCTCTGCGCAAATGCCTTGAGCTCCGGCCGACCGCTCGCCAAACTGCTTTTCGCCTGCACCAGGCCCGCTCGGAGGGTCCTCACACGCAGTTGTGAGGCATGGATGGCGGCTTGGATCTTGTGGAACGTACCGATACTGCTGTTGAAGCCCTGATGATGTTCGTTCACAATCACCTTCAGCGCATTCTGCAGTTGCTGATGTGCTTCTCGAAACTGGTCTTGTTGATCTGCCAGGCCAAGAGACGATTGGTCCATGAGTTGGAGGGCAACTTTGACGGGGATGCAGTTGTCGCTGGCCATGAAGTTCCATTGCTGTTCGATGAAGCGGAGGATATCTGTGCAGAGTGTGAGCGACCGTTGAGCCTGCGGCGGTACTCTGGCCCAGCGCTTGCGAGCAGCGTTGCGCGTGGCCCTGCGTGAAGACATGGATGGCCATGTGGCTCGAGGCGAGCAACGGACGGAGCGTACCGACATGATATCACTGGGTGCACACTCGCTCCTGCCCTCCCATGCAACCACGATCACAGAGAAGGCAGGTGGGGGAGCTACGTTGGGGGGGGGGGAGGAGTGCTGGGGGACGACTGACCATCGACCTGGCCACTCTGTGGGCCATACCTTGCGCTGATCCTACTTCTACTGCGGCTTTGGCTGTTCGCAAAGTCTCTGCTCCTTCGCCTATATCCTCTGTCCAGCCGCGACGCGCCCTGCACCGCCGGCTGTGTCCTGAATCCGCCATAGCCTGCTCCCGCTCCTCGTGACCTGCTGCGCTCCGCATCGCTCGTCTCTCTGCTGCTGTCGCCGTCGTCGAAGTTGAAGCGGTGCAGGGCAGAGTTGCCGTTCAAGTAGTTGGAGTTGCCATTGGTCTGCTGCTGTCGCATCCACGACATCCTCGGCGGGAGCTGTTCGGGGTTGGCGGAGGTTCATGCGCGTGGTTCTATCGTCGTGTTATCCTCCTCATCATCATCATCATTCGGCATCAGCCGCTTGTGCTTCGTTCCGGCTGTATGCTCCGATTGGCACAAGACCCGTGTTGACACCGTGGTGAACGCGAATCTCGAATACATCCCCCCGGTCGAGCTTCAACGCGTCGATCGTAAGACGCATGCGGCTCTGCGGGAGAGCGTAGATCTAACTGAATTCGCTTCTCACAGGCAACACCACCCAACTTTCTCCCGCCGCCATCCTGTGTTTGGCCGGGAGATAGCGCCATCACACAGCAATAGCAATCGCCGCATCTTCATCGACGGCACATCCTCCCTCACCACACCGCGCGCGACTCGGACCCTTGGCATGGAGCACTGAGGAGACAGCTGTGTCACGAGACAAAGGGAGCTTCCTCGCTCCCCCACCAATCCTCCATCCGCGACACGTCCACCTCGACCAGCATGGCCGCCGTCGCGAATGGCCACGCACACAACGGCGTCAATGGCCACACGGGCTCGTCGGGCTTTGTGCGATTTGCCGATGTCCCCGATGTCATTGATATCCCCGTTGGCACAGATGGAGAGGTGGTCGATCTCAACCTGGAGGAAACGCCCGAAGATCCCTCAGAGCTGTGTGACTTACTCGAGAGTGAAAATGCGGCGCGCAACTACTGGATCACCATCGCACTCGCCTATGTCAAGCAGGACACCTCGGATGCGGCCGTGGAGATCCTCAAGAGAGCTCTCGACGTGCGACAACAAGGGCGATCCGATGAGCGCCTCAGCATCCTGGTATGCCTTTGCTGGCTATACCTCTGGAAGTGCCGCAAGGCTTCGCGTGTGCAGTCGACTCAAGACACTACACGAGATGACAGGACGAAAGACCACTGGCTCAAGGCCGCAACGAGCACGCTGAACGATGCGTCGCGACTGAACCCGTCCTATCCACCACTCATCCTGGTTCGAGGTGCTCTCAACATCCTGCGCGCATCACTGCAGCAGGCCCAGCAAGAGCGAGCCGACACGTTGAAGCAGGCGACGAGGAACTTCGAGGATGCGTACAAGTCCTCGAATGCGAAGAACTTGATGGCCATCATAGGCAAGGCCAAAGCACAGTACTCTCTGGGCAAGTATGCAGAGGCATATGTTCTATACCAACAAGTGCTGGAGCGCGCGCCAGAGATGATCGACCCAGACCCGCGCATCGGTATTGGCTGCTGTCTGTGGCAGCTTGGACACAAGGAGAATGCAAAAGAGGCGTGGGAGCGTGCACTGGCACTGAACGAAGACTCTTCGATCGCGAATATCCTGCTCGGTCTGTATTATCTGGACGAAAGCAACCACCTGAGTACTAGCGACCCCGAGTTTGTGAAGATCTACACGAAGGCGATGACAGGATACACACAGACAGCCTTCAAGAAGAACGGCTGGAACGCGCTAGCATGCGTGACATTTGGTGGTTTCTTCCTCCTCCGCAAGAATTACGCCCACGTGGAGCGCCTGGCGAGAAGAGCAATCGAGCAAACGGACCTGAATGCGATTGCGAGCGACGGCTGGTATCTACTTGCGAGAATGGAGCATTATCAGGGCGATCTAGCGAAGGCGCAAGATTACTATGGCAAAGCAGACCAGGCTCGTGGTGGTGACGAGAGAGGATATTTGCCTGCAAAGTTTGGAGTCGCACAACTCAAGACTTTGTTGCAAGATTTCGATGGCGCCAAGTTCCGATTGGAGAAGATCATCACAGCGAGCAAGAGCGTGGAAGCCATGACACTGCTGGGTATACTGCACGCAGAAGACGTGTTCGCAGCACAGGCATCTGGTTCGAAAGAGGACAAGACTGACTCGCGCAAGAAAGCCGTCGCTCTTCTGGAGCAGGTCCGCATTGCGTGGAAAGATGCGAAGAGGAAGATCACGCCAGACTCGAGCGTGCTACTCAACTTGGCAAGGCTATACGAGTCGGACCAGCCAGAGAAAGCACTCGCTTGCTTGCAACAAGTCGAGCATATGGAGATGGACGAGATCTCTGAGGAGGACCTCCCTGAAGCGCTGGCCGATGAAAATGCGATACGTGAAGCCAAGCGGAACATGCTGAGTCCGCAACTCTTGAACAATATCGGCTGCTTCTACTTCCATGCAGACAAGCACACCATCGCTAGGGCTTACTTCCAGTCGGCGCTCAACTCTAGTGTCTCGATTCAGCACAAGGACGAGTCGGTAGATACTGACGCCCTGGTCTCCACTGTCAGCTACAATCTGGCTCGTACATACGAGGCAGAGGGAGTGGAAGATGAGGCAAAGAAGGTCTACAATGGCCTGCTGACGCGGCACCCGGATTACATTGACGCCAACACGCGGATGGCATATCTGACCCTTCAATCTGACCCAGAGAAGGGCGCCCAGGCGATCAGGGCGTTGCTCGAAGCAGATCCGTCCAACCTCGAAATCCGTGCACTTCATGGCTGGTACCTCAACAAGAACAAGAAGCGCACTTTGCAGCTTTCCGAGGATCAAGAACAGCGGCACTACAAGCACACCCTCATGACCTACGACAAGCATGACATCTACTCGCTGACAGGCATGGGCAACCTGAACATGGCGGTCGCGCGGGAACTGCCAAGAGACACCGATCAACACAAAGAGCGCCGGGCAAAGACTTACATGCGTGCTGTTGAATTTTTTGACAAGGTCCTGATGCTGGATCCGAAGAACGCCTACGCTGCACAAGGCATGGGCATTGCCATTGTAGAGGACAAGAAAGACACCAGTGCTGCGGTGAAGATTTTCACACAGCTCCGCGAAAGCATCAAGGATGCGTCTGTGCACATCAACCTTGGTCACGTCTTCTGCGAACTGAAACAATACACCAAATCGATCGAGAACTACGAGCTTGCGCTTCAGAAGTCAAGGCAGAAGGACCCTCAAATCATGGCCTGCCTTGGTCGTGCTTGGCTACTACGTGGGCGCGCAGAGCGAAACCTCGAGCACTTCCAGATGAGCCTGGATCTTTCAAAGCAAGCCTTGGAAGCAGCGCCGGACAACATCAATTTTCGATTCAACGTGGCTTTCGCGCAGTTCCAAGTCGCACAGCAGATGATCTCACAACCAGAAGCCAACAAGACATCAGCGGACATAGAGAAGTCCAGCAAAGACCTTGACAGCGCCATTGAGGCTTTCAACGAGATTGCAAAGAGCCCGAATCCACCATTCCCTCGCGGTGATATTGAGCAGCGCGCGAACATGGGCCGCAACACAATGAAGCGACAGCTGGCGTCTGCCATCGAGCGCCAGGCAGAGTACGAGCGCAAGAACGCTTCCCGTATTGAGGAAGCTCTCAAGAAGCGTGAGGACATCATCCGCCAACGTGAAGAAGAAAAGCGAGCTGCGGAGAAGAAGGCGGAGGAGCAGAAGCGTAAGATAGAAGAGGAGCGTAGACGCATGAAGGAAGAAGACGATGCCCTCATTGCGAGGAAGCTCGAAGAAGAGCGAGCTAAGCAGGAAGCCGAATATACCACAGACGAAGACGGCACTCGCAAGAAGCGCGAGAAGAAGCCAAAGGAGAAGCGACAAAAGCGCAAGAAGAAGAATGAGGATACAGATACCGAGGCCGATGGTCTCGCGGACGGCACTGGCGATGAGCGACCTAAGAAGAGCAAGAGTCGTCCTCGTTCTAGAGCCACAAGCACTCCTGCGAGTGAGGGAGAGCCCAGACAAAAGAAGAAGAGAAGACTCGAGCGCAAGGGGACTGCCGTCAAGAGCTCCAAGTACAAGAGCACGGAGATGGTTGAAGACTCAGACGAGGATGACGACGGTGGCATTCAGCCTGCTACGCAACGATCTGAGCAAGAAGAGACTCCAGCCGCAGAGACGCCAGCCCCGACTAGCACACCCGGCGCACCAGACGACAATATGGCAGACGACGATGAGGAGGAGGAAGCCGCCGTGTCTCGACCTTCAAGACGAAACAAGCCCGCTCGTGTGCTCGATGACGACGATGAGGAGGACGAAGAAGGTCCGACAGCTAACGGCGACACTTCGATGGTCGACGACGGCGTAGGAGCTGCTGGGGATTCAGATCATGGAGGTGACTAGAAGACACCTCCGCCAGATGGCACTCCTCAGCAGCTGCCACAATCCAGTGGTTTCAGCTTGACCAACACTAGCAGACCAGCGCCTTAGGACACGTCGACGGGCAAGCCGCGGATCCACTGGAACCAGACTCTTGAGCATGCTCGTCGTTCGAGCTCGGAACGTCGCACTTGAGTGCATCGAAATCGTAGTCGATTCTCTGCACATGCGGTTTGAGCGTGTTTCTTTCAAAGCACAGCGTTGGCGTACGGCATAGGGATACGCAGAGCAGCATATGCGTCAAGCGGAGGCAGCGCATGACACCATGTACCATAGACTATCCTCATCAATCATCATCAAATCTTGTGCCAGTACCAAACCCAATGCAATCTTATCACTAACCCCCATATGTCTCTGTCGTGAAGCTCCCACCCCCACTTCCACAACCTCACGTCCGTCCAGCTCACTGGAGCGCCACGCGTACAGTGTTGTGCAGAGTTCTAACGACCTCTATTAGTAGCAGCCTAGCAGGCTACTCGCTGACACTTCCTACTCCGGTATAGCAAGCTGACAGGGGCTGTCTAAACCATGCACAGGACCGAGCCTTGGTTAGTTTAATCGTAGCCGTCTGGTATCTTGACCACCAACTTTACAGGCTTCTCCAGACTGCTACAACGATCGCTAGAACGAGAGACTAGACTCATTCGACAGAGCGCAGTCTATTGTATTCGAAGTGTTGATCCCGTTATTCTCGGAATCCCCCGCACGCAGTACGACCGGTACGACAGGTGCGACGTTCTACCTGGGGTGGGCAACGACTAAAGCTAACCGGGCCTCGTACTGTACCGTACATCGGATAGCATAGCGTAAAACAACAGGACCCTCACGCACGCGGACAATGTCTCAACCACGAGTTTCATGTCATTCTCTAGCGTGGACAATTCTCCGACCAATCCGTGGGACTGGAACTCCCTGCGGCGTGAGCTAAGGTGGTTATCCGAAACATGTTGTTGCGGATGGGAATGGAACTTGTGCAGCGCGGTAGGATTTTGTGACGTGCTGGCGTTGAGACCAATGCGGATTTGTGGGGGGCAGGGCGATGAGCTGGCACGGAGGGGCTGACGAAGTGAAGCATGGCCTCGGAGGGAGTGCTGCAAAGGGTGTGGTGACGTCTCGGAGGGACGATCAGGGACACTTTGGGAGATCCGAGTGGGCGCCGAGAATTAGTTGATTGTGCAGCTGTTTAGAGGAGTTGAAAGGATTCCTCGTCCTGATCGGATGGAGTTTTGATTGTGGTGTTGGAGAGGTGATTGTCTATTTCTTCGTCATGAATTCGTCAACCACTTTGAACCGCCAGCGCCTTCGCCAAACCTCAACCCTAAACCAACTTAAGCACTTTACTCCGATTCTATGCAATGCCTTCAGGATCCGTAGTCCAGCCCCAATCAATAACCAACTGCTGGCATCGAGACTCCGTCGCGCAGCCCGTATCCTTCTCTATCGCCCGCAAAAGCTCGATCACAACTTTGCGCTCTTCGTTCTCTTCGAGACACGCGCCCGCCACAGTCAACGGCAACAGCATCTCCACCCGAATCGCAGGATGTGGTCGTCCCAACGCAATGCCAATGATCTCATGAGCATGCTTGATGGCCTCGTTCGACACCTCTCGGTACTGCTTAAGGCGATTGCCGCCGAAGGCACTCTGCCTACTCATCGGCCTATGGAGGAGCAGGAGTATCCTGGCGAAGTGGTACAGCTGTAATGCAGCAGCGCAGACTTCGATGCTGAAGAAGCTCTCCACGAGTTGTGAAGTGGCAGGTGGTATTGATCGGTGCCGAATTGTTGCGCAGGGTTGGTACGTGGCTGGGAGGTTCCCGTACCAATGATCGAGCTGTCGAGTCAACTGATCCCACTGACCTTGGCGAGCTGCAGAAGAGTCGTCGTCGTTGGCGATGTAGTTCATGACTCGCAAGACGAGCCAGAGCAGTGTGTGTGCGACGAGTTCGGCCAGGACACGACTATGTGTTGGGTCGTTCTTTACGTACTCTGTTGATTTGTAGAGGGCGCCATTGTGTTGGATCTCTAAACCGCAGCTGTTCCACAACGCGACATCGTTAGTGTCGAGAAGCGTCTTTTGATGTTTGATGTATGCTGCTTGGTAGTCTGCGCGTGCAAAGTTCCAGAACGAGGCCAGTCTTCCCACTGTCAGCGATGGACAGATTTGGTTCTGGACTTGTTGCGAAGGGCTGACGGCGGTCAGTAAGGATTTGAGCCCGATAAGGTGCCTGTCATTGATCAGCATGTCATCCTCACAGGGTCCAGATTTCACTCACTGCATCCAGCCAGTCTCGACATGATCAAGCGACTCGTACAGCGAGAAGATCGAAACCGCTACAAGCAGGTCATCTGAGTTTGCCATCGACAGGGCCGCCTGCGCGTTTGGTGAGGGAGGATCACTTAGTCCGCCAGAGACTGCCTGCAGATACTGACGTGAGAAGGCAATGGCTTTGTCGTAGTAGTTGGCTGCCTTGTAGAACCAGTCTACTTCGTGATCGTCAAAGCTTTCCATTGCTGAGGGTCTCTGCATCTGCTGACTTGCAAATGGCTTGCGCCCTCTGACTCGACCAAGTTGCTTGGCTGCCACAGCAGCGATCGCATTTCTCAGCAAAGCGTCTCGAATTGCTTTCAGCGGCACGAGGTGCGTGAAGTGCTTGTCTTTATCGAAAAGGTCCATCCAGGGCCCTATGGAGTCGGTAAAGTGGCGTATCAGGTAGGCCATTTCGTGCTCTCGCTCATTTGTGATCTTCGCACTCGTGTTCAGTTGCGACTCAGGCGCCCAGAAATTGCTAAGTGCATCATCACCGGAGAAGAGACCAGTCGAGCCAAAGCCTGTGGAGCCTGGTGTCGCTGACGCTGAATGATTCAGTAAGATCTCGCTGTGGTCCACCTCATCTACAATCTCGGGGATATCAGGCAAGAAGCCGCACGTATTGCCCGCAGTAGCATAGTACACATCCGGCTCCAGGTCAAAGAACTCCGGATCAAATGCTTCGTTCTTCCACAGGTCATCCAGCGTCGGGTCCGTGTCTGAAAGAGGTATTTGCATTGGGCCATCATTCATAAGCAGCGCGTCCGTAGTCGGATCGAGGACCAAAGGCAAGCCATTCGGATTCGCACCGCCCAAGCCCAGAGGTATGGACTGCAGACTGTTGAACCGATCCGGCGGTAACGTCGTGGTGGCCTGGGTTGAATGCACTACACTCGTGACGGACGGGTCACTTGTCGCATTGAGAGGTAAAGGAGGCTGGGGTGATGCTACATCTGCTCTTTCTGCGCCTGGCTGGTGGATCTGAGATTGCGTCAATGACAAAGACGTGACATTGGCTGGACAGTCTAGGAGACGAACCACAAAGGAGCCTGCGCCACCCTGAGGCACATCACCTAAAGCTTGATACTTTTTCCGTAGTGTAACACCCTCGTCGACGAACTTCCGCTTCTTGTCGTATCCTGGACATGGTTTGCCAAGCTTCTCGCAGCGAAGACATGTTGGCTGACGTTTGTCACACTACATGCAACGAGTTAGCCCAACATCATTTCGCCATGCGTATGTGCTCGCCTTGACACGCCGCTCTCTGCATCGATCACAGGCTCGCTCGGATGGTACAGATGCAGACGTTTCTTGCGCCATTCAAGGCATGTGGACCGGCCGCAAGCCAGGGAGTCGGAGTGCGGGCGATTCACCGCGTGTGGGCCACAATATCACTACCCCAATACAGTAAAATACACCTGGCTGGCGGCGGAAGGGTCAAATCAGTAAGATGATGGTATATGTAGGAGAGAAGATACCTCAAAGTCGTTATCCTCTCAGGTGAAGCGTAATCACCCAGGTCGAAGCTATAGTATGCCGTACAAGGCCACCCCCACTTCCTTCTCGAACAACGGGCTTTCTTTGCTGACGCGATCAATGCCAAGGTTTCAGCGATACCGGGAAGCGACTACGATCCAACCTTACACATCTTGCTGTTGTACCATGCTTGCTATGTAAGGTGATATATTACAGTGATTCTCAGCACTTGCCATGCACTTTCAAGCCCGCCCTGCACAGTCATGAAGATACAGCGAGTACGTCAGCAGCCTCATCGCGATGTGGCAACGCGATCGGATTAACATATCGATAGATCTTCATCTACCCGGTGAAGTCTCTCAGACCGGTAGAGGTCCAGGCAGCAGAGATCACAAACGAGGGCTTGAGATTCGATCGTCAATATGTGCTGGCAAAGCCCCCAACGGCCGAGTCCAAAGGCTTGGCGGAGCATATTACTATCAAGAATCATTTCGAGCTCGGACTATTCCACACGATGATTGACAAGGCATGGTCGAAACTCACGATAACTCACGTCCACGCCGAAGAGAACAGCGCCATTACTTTGCCTCTAACACCATCTCCGGTCAGCTTGATGAATGCCGAAGTCTTTCAGGTCAGCATATTCGGTACCAAAGCTGAAGCCATCGACATGGGTCCGGAAGCATCGCGCTTCTTCTCCCATCATTTGAATTACGATGATGTGCGACTGCTATACATTGGCGGATCTGGCCAGAGAGAGATACCTGGCGCGGTCCTGATCAAGAAAAATCGTGCTCTGTCGATCGCAGTCAACGACAAGCTGGCACCGCAGCGGATACGCTTCGCAGACGCTGCTCCATTGCTAGTCACTTCAACTGCATCAGAAGAAGAAGCACGGCGAAGACTGCCGCCATCAGGTCGAGGTGAGGATGTGATTGTAAGATTTCGTCCCAACATCCACGTAGACGCGGGAACAGAGGAGCCACCTTTCGGAGAGGATTCCTGGAACATGCTAAAAGTTCGTTCGAAAGTGGACTCCACGCAAGAAGTGTCGATACGCTGCCTTCAACGATGTGTGCGATGCCTGAGTCTCAATGCGGATCTGGCTCAAGGCAGAATGATCACCACAAATCGTCAGCTTTACGGCCTGCTGGCGAAGGACCGCAGAGTTAACGAGTTGTTCCCACGTAAGTCGTTCAGCGTATGTTCATGGGACACCTGCTTACCATACATGATAGATAAGCCCGTATTCGGGCAATATGCATGCGCCGGACCAAGCGGAGCTGTTCTACGCGTGGACGACGAAGTGGAAGTTGTAGAGCGACTTACCGGACCACCAACACCATCCAGTGCAAGCCCTCGCTCACGAGCAATAACACCATTGATCACTCAGCACGAGAGTCGACATTCGGCAGAACCAACGACAGCATGAAGCACGAGCAACAGTCTCTCCACAATCATCTACGCACAATCTCCTGGCAGAACTGCGCACGAACTTCGACCATGGCATCACACAGCCGTCACGACAGCCAGCACAATGAGGCATCGTACAACTCTCAGGATTACCCTCCTGCTTCATCAGCAAGACAGCCATGGCTTGATGTCGTGCATGAGCTTGGGTTTCGTCAAACACACAGAAACCGGCCTCCGTAGCGAGCTGATGTCGTGCTTGAAGCAGACACAGTGGCTTGAGGATAAGCCACTGCAAGCCTCACCAGATGCTCTGCTTTTCCTGGGAGGACTAACCTACGGAAATCACCAGAGCCACAGACACCATGGGCAACTACGGTATGGACTGTGTTTTTTGACCTGACCGTAAACGGTAGCTAAACAGCGAACTCCAGGAGTAACATGCCTCTGTTCCGTCCCTTGCGATACCGGGGGCATTTGAGGTATCCTAAGAGCCTAAATTTCCTCCTGCGTATGAAGGTCATGCTACGTGCATGGTATCTGCACATCTGTCTCAGAATGCCTTTGGATACCCGTTTTGCTAGCCTGGGCACCGTATTCTTTTACGCTACCTCGCCGTCGAGGCTCAGCGATTCAAGGCCTCGCATCTGAGCCACTGTTGTTGGATCTCGCATGCACATTGTTATCCTTGAACATCCCGCCGACCTCTTGCAAAGCTGCTTGTTCCTTCTGGCACCGCCGCATCAACGAGTAGGCAAGATATACAAACAGTCGCTCCACATCCTCTTCCAAGACTGATGTGCCTCCATTTGCGGCGCCGTAAGACGGGAAATTGCGATTCGTTGACCGATAGAGATCCGATGCATCGTCGAAACCCATTGAGAATCCACGGGATACCTCAGCATCATCTCGGCACAGATGAATCCTGAGCCTGTCGATAAAGTTAGAGACTTTGAGCTCCTCACCACGCAGGCAACCAGGACTATCGAGAATCACGCGGTCGTCCTCGACAATCTCATTGACAAGGGCCCACGATTTTGCAAACCAACCGTCGCGGGCGATGGCTCCTTCTGTGGCATCCGATGGTGGATCTGGCTTGATATGCAACAGCGCTGCAGACTTCCAGCGGATCCACTCCCGTTATCCGTAGGCATCATCTGCGTCTGAAAATGCCATCCGCTTATCAAGGGTTTCACCCAGACTGGAATCGTCCTGTCGCTCAAAGGCTTCGAACTCTTTGACGGCGTCGCAGAGCTCGTCACGCGGCTGACAGTCAAAGGGGCCCACCCGATTCGAACTTTGCGCTATCCAACTCCAAAGGTGTCCTTTTTCCCACGAGAAAACCGGTCAGTCTAGTAGAACAATCTACGACAGGTCGATTGATCTAAGTATCGGGTGCAGAAGGTGGTTTTCGACAATACATTGTCGTGAATTCCGTCTGAAGCTGTCTCGGCTGGGCCCCTTTGACTGTCAGCCGCGTGCTCGTACATGTCAATATGTACACCTTTGAGCGGCGCGGCATTTCCTGGCCATGTCACGCCTGGTCAACGGCCGTCTTTGGAATAGTCCAGTACGATGTCGAGTAAATGGTCGAATTGCTCTCTGAAGCTTTGGCGAGGACCGTGAGCCAGGCCCTCGAAGATTTGATCTGCGTACTCCAGCGAACTTCGACCTGCGCGACGCTGATGTTCCCTCCCATTTACGAATCATCAAGGCCCGAAACGCATCTGCCTCGATCACAGAGCCGCTCGACGGCGTATGCTGACGTATATCGAGGCGCCTGCCAACATCCAGTCTTCTCGGCATACCTCCTCGAGCGAGAAGCGACCATACCAGGTATCTTCCTTGAGCCACAGGACGATCTCCACCAGAACATCGAATATGTTGTCCTCGGCGTAGACCATGTCGATGTGCTGGTTCCTGAACTTGTACTCGCCATCTGGGCTGACCATTTGTAGCCAGTCTTGCATTGTTCCGGGAAGAAGCCAACGGAGGTGTCCGCGAAAACTGTAGTCCGAGCTGCAGTTTCTGAAGTCAATGTTCTCGTATCGGAGAACCATGGTCTACAATTCGTTGTCCGGCTTATCTTTTGATTCGCCAACCGACTGGTAAGCGAATTCGTCGTCCTCCATATTGTCTTCATATTCCTCTTCGAGCCGATACAACTCGTGACGACAGTGCGCGCAGGTAGCGGAAGACTGCAGCCGAGTCGTCAAGCACTCGAGGCAGAAGATCTGTCGGCAGGCAGTTTCGTGGGCAGAAGTCACTGGCTCGTAGCAGATCGCGCAGTCATCCTGTCGCAATTCAGTATGGATCGTATCAAAGGCACGTGTCCGACTTACCTCAACTTCTCGAGTCACATTGGCAGTCAGCTGAGCGAGGAAGTCGTCTTCGTTGAGCGGCGACATTTGTGGCGGCGTCTCCATATGGTGGTGTAAGCGGTTCTGGTTTGATATGTCCAAAGGTGTTGCATCAAGCGCGTTGAGGAGGCATCGAAGAGTGGACGGATGGAGCACAGACCGCAACTCAGCCACGAAGCATGAGTAAATTGTCTAAAGGTGAATGGTCAAACACAACCTTTGCCCGCAAAGCATTCATACACGTATATCGTCATCATACCCCCAACCAAATTACCCTCTCATCTCAATCTCAATCTCAATCTCAATCTCCCGCCTCCCTAGCCTCCCTCCCTCCACCCTCTCCCTGCACCTCAACCAATCTCGCCCTTCCCCTCCTCACCATTGAACACTCCTCAAGCGCCCCCTCCATCTCATCCAACTGGACCCCCCCCCATAGATCAACGCCACCACCAACCCTCCACAACACCCCCCCCCCAAGTCCCTCCAAATCAAACCTCCCATAAAACCCTTACCCACGCAAAGCACCTGCAGAGCCACGACCAAGCCCGCTACGAAAAGACTTACTACTCTCCAATCATGAAAAGAAAATGCCGATCCTCCCCAGCAGAGCGCAGCCGCAAGGAAAAAGGGACCGCGACCAGAAAACAAAAGAAAAATCGCCGCAAAAAGCCCCATCCTACGGCCGAGATGTTTCCACCATCGGTGATGGTCCAGATCCTCAGGTCTGGTCTGGAGTTGCGTAAGAGTTCGTTTTGATCAAGTCCATTACTGCAGTGGTGTGATGGGATACGACTGTAGCGAGGCGTGCGAGGGCAAGAGTACAGAGGAGGAGAAGGGCGGTTTCCAGGATGAGGTTGTAGAGGTAGCCGGGCCAGGGAGGGTCAACGATGTAGTCTCCTTCATCTTCGTCAGCTAGTAGAGGGCGGATGTAGGGATGTAGGCAGTGCCTGCTGTGTGGGTGGCGTCGAGGTAGGTGGAGAGGGAGGAGCGTTCGGGTACGGTGGTGAAGGTAGTTTAGTTGGGCTATGGTTGACATGATTGTGATGTGGTAGCGGTTGCAGTCATGGGGATGATGATGGTCAGTTCATGGTCTGGCGTACTAAGATTGTGGAGAGGGTCGAGAGAGACGCGGGAGAGAAAGAATATGCGCAAGTGGTCTGCAAGCGAAATATATGACGATAGCCACGAGGTAGAAAGTTCGGAACAAAGAACGGTAGAGGAGTGGTACTAGCACATTGTTCATTGTTCGAGCACTTCGGCTAGCTCGTTATAGGAGTACATGGAATAGAAGCTAATCTTCTGTACCAGCCATGCTTGGCTCCTTCATTACCGTTCCAAGGCAGTGCTGCCTTGAAATCATGGAATCGTGCGCTTGTGTCCTGTCCTCCTTCTAATGCGTGAAGGTAACATTGCCGTATGGAATCCATGCAGCGCTCGTGGTAGGCATCGCTGGGACAGACACAGTGTCTGATGCCGTGGCGGAGACGGCGGCGTCTGGAGTTGGGTGCGTGATGCTGGCGGCAACAGTCCAACCAGTGGCTGTCTGCACGACCGAGATGTCTGTGTACAGCCCGCAACGTGTCGAGTAACCGAATTGAACACCGTCGCAGTTCCCAGTGCAAGCGGCAACACAATCCGCAAGGTCACTGGCCGAGGTATACGACGAGTGCGCGGCGGAGAAGATGTTGCCACAGTTGACAGCAAAGTCGTTGCCGCTGTTTGGCTCGACGTACACTTGATTGTCGGCACCTGGGCAGATCAACTCGCCGTTGTTGGTGACTTGAGCAGAAATCGACGAGGTCGTCGAGCGGATCGCGCCTGATGCGGACGTTGGAGTCAACACGCGGGAGGTGACTTCAGGAGCGGGCTCTGGCGACGACGTGACGATGAGTGGCGTGGCGGACGGGAAAGGAGCCGGAAACTCGCTGATGAGTCGTGAAGTCGAGGTCGAGAACGGCGCCGCAGTCGATTCTTTGAGTGTCAGTGTGGCGGTACTATCTTCGTCGCCGTCGATTTCTGCTGCCAAGAGGATGTAAGGCAGGTTCTTCTTCTTGGTGTACTCCATGCCTTGCTGACACCCGTGACACTCTTTGTGTGCAGGATACCACATCGCAGCGATGCAAGTGACGTCTTGGTCACACTTCTGCAGACACTCTTCGACATCTTCTGCCCCATCCGAAAAAATGATGGTGCTCTCGCATGTAGGTTCCACGCCACATAGCACGGTGTAGGATCCATTCAGCTGGTCGAGGTATGGCAAGCCATCGCAGTTTGGGCAGGAAAGTGCATTGGAGTTGCAGCCAGTGCCAATGGGAAGTATGGAGAAAGTTGGTTCGGCAGTCGATGCAACAACAGAGCTTGCGTTATAGCTTTCTGAACTCGGGTGGATAGGTCTACCGGATGGGTCTCCAGTTGGCAGGGCGTGGCTGTAGGCAGGCGGCTTGGGCTTCGTGGAGCTAGTTGACAGCGTCACGCTGACGACAGATGAAGATGGCGACTTGGTGGCAACAGGCAGGAACGCGGTGTAGCCAGCCTTCGATACTGGACGGAGATGCTCATCCTTGGCAATCTCGCAATTACGCTCATCGTAGTACATGGTGCCCGTGCAGAAGTCGGTTTCGTCGCATGTGTCCAAGCACTCTCCTGGCGACATCCAGTCTTGAGGCGAGTAGGTATCTTGAGAGGAGAGATCGCTGTCGCACAGCAAGGTGTACTTGTTGCCCTCTTCGCTCTCAACCTCGCGGCCGTTGCAGGCGGGGCAAAGGTTGGTGAGAGTCAAGTCGCATTCGGCGTCGGTGTTGGTTGGCAGGGGGAGCGGGTTGCTGGCCGTGGATGTGGCTGGATCTCCTGCCGAGCTCGGGAGGCGAAGCAGATTGACAACGCCGGGCACACGACGCAGTCCCTGGGCCTTGCCAGTGGCGATCGTGCAGCCTCTATGCGCGGCGATATTAACACCAGCGCAGCCATCCGCCTCCTCGCAAGCCTCGAGACAGATCTTGGTGCTTGTGTCGCCTTCTACCTTAACCTCCGTGACTGTCTCGAATTCCCACCCACATGACACGGCGTAGGTGATGCCTGAGGCGGAAGTGATGTTGGTGGCATCACATGCTGGGCAGAGTGTGTCGGTAAGCTTGCAGGTGACGGCTCTGGCGGCCTGTGTGCTGAATGCCAACTCCTCCTCTGGGACTGCGGCGCGTGTAAAGGTTGCATCGGCCAAGGTTGACGCGGCGGAGGCTGCCAGCAGTGCTGCGGCAGTCAAGGCGGACTTCATGCTGTCATTAGTGTACCGACAGGGCTGCGAAAGGAGTGAATGGCGTAGCGGGGAAAAAGAGTGTAACGAGTGTGTAGAAAGGAACGAGTGTGGTAAAGAAGGACGAAACGCGTTGGAAGTGCTGGAGTTGAAGTTGTGGTGGCAGTCGCAGTCCGCTCTCGTGACGTCTGGAGCCGTGAAGAGCGCGTTTGTTAGCGGGGATCTGAAGCAAGGCACTCATAACACATATCTGCGTTTCAAGCACCTCGCTTCATCTCATTTCACCACGGGAAGGTATCGATCGATACAAATGAGCATTGTCTACCTTGCAATGACTGCCCTCGCTTTGCCAGTATTGCTGGGAGATGACATATGCCGCCAGCCGGCGCATGGCTGCATGCAAACAGAGGGAGCTGGCACTCAACGGCAGCGATATCTCCAGCTGGCGTTGAGTGAGAGGCACTGCTATCGACAGATCAGCTAAACACGAATGATCTTCCCTTGATAGTCCTGTTCGCAGGTGTTCACAGGCGCTCGCGTTGCTCCACCAGGATGTATATACCAATATCATCATCGCCGGCTCTTCCTTGGCTTCGTGTCACGTCACATGTCGTCTGTCATATCGTCCGGACCTGCTGTCTTTCCTCTCCTGTCATCCATCTCTTCACCGGAAGGAAGCATTGCCCATTCGCCTGGCGCGAGCAAGAGTCACACTACAGCTGAAGTCGGCTTACCACACGGGCGCAAGCATCCCATGTGTTTGTTCCAAGTCTGCTGATGGAAGTCAATCGTGAACTCAAGACATGGTTGGCCACGACGCGCAACCTCACTGACGGCACGGCACAGCACCGTTGCTCAGTACACGAGCAGCCCTGATGCGGTGAAGCAGAAGAGGCAGGAAGTCACGGTACAGGACTAGTCTAACCGAGCGGAGGCATCGCACTATTCCGTCGCCATTCGCCGACAACGCAAGCATTGGTCTCAGATTCCGGGAGTCGGACGTCGGCAGCAATTTCTATGCAGGGCCGGCGGTCGGTGCCTTTGAGGCATTAGAACTAGAAGCTAGCCAGAGCTTCCATAGCTATATAGACCTATTGATGCAGAAAGGCTGTGACCACCGCTGCACAAACAAAAGTCCGGCGCTGACGTTACTATACCGCCGCTGTGACTACAAGACTGGCCATTCCATGAATCCCGCGAGAGATGCTCTTCTTCACGCCTCACATGCGACTGCGATGCTTCGCGATTGGCTGTCGCAATCTAGACCACTAAGAAGCATGGGCAAGACCGCGGGTGTGCTCACGACCAGGCTGCAAGCCCTGAGCCCGGAACAAAGCACCTCCGTCGCAACAGACTACAGTAGATCGACACGATGCACCCTTGAGAGAAGGCCACGGCAGGCATCCACTGATGGCAAGTATACCTTTCTCTTCTCGTGTATCTTGTATCCTGAGCGCTCCCCTTCGCTGTAGCGAAAGCCCTCTCTGTCTCTCTCTCTCTCTATCTCTCATCACAGCGTCTTTGACACTATCCTGGCCGTTGGACTCGCCTGCGGCATTCCACTCGGATATTCTAAACCTTTGGCACGCCGAGCGTCTGAGCAGTAGTGTCAACTCTTACCAAACACTGATTGATTATCTGGGCGGACGAATACTTCTATCACGCTCGCCGCCGGGCCACTGCACTCACTTCTTTCCTCCTCGGCCCGCACACATCATGGCGAACGACGCCGAGAAGATAGAGCTGAGCGACAGCTCCACTCAGGATGGCCCCGAATCGCGCGACGAGCTCACAATGGGTGACCAAGAGAAGGCACAGCTTGGTCAAACACCCTTCCCGACTATCCTTCCCAACGAGCCAGCGCCGCCTCTGCATCGGCTAGATTCTCACATACCGACGAAGAAGGACGAGAAGAAGAAGGACACTGACGACGTGTTCTCGCATTTGCCAGAGCATGAAGCGGCGATATTGAGGCGCCAGCTGGATATTCCGCCCGTCAAGGTCACATACACCGCGCTCTACCGATACGCGACCAAGGTGGACCTTCTGCTCATGGTCATTTCCAGCATATGCGCCATTGCTGGAGGAGTGGCACTACCATTGATGACGGTTATCTTTGGCTCCCTCACTGGAACGTTTCAAGGGTTCGTCAATGGTACAGGTGCAGGGTCCGAGTTCTCGAGCAAAATCAGCCACAAGACACTGTACTTTGTCTACCTTGGCATTGCCGAGTTCGTCGTCATCTACATCTCAACTGTCGGCTTCATCTACACCGGTGAACACATCTCCGGCAAAATTCGACAACACTACCTTGCTAGTATCCTTCGCCAGAACATTGGCTACTTCGACAAGCTTGGCGCCGGAGAGATCACGACCAGGATTACCGCCGACACCAACCTTGTCCAGGATGGAATATCCGAAAAGGTCGGCCTTACTATGACCGCCGTTGCGACTTTCATTGCTGCGTATGTGATTGGCTACATCAAATTCTGGAAGCTCACCCTCATCCTGACCTCGACTATTGTCGCGATTATCCTTACCATGGCCGCACTCGGAGGGTTCATTGTGAAGTGGAACAGACAGTCACTCGCGTCGTACGCAGAAGGCGGTACCGTTGCTGAGGAAGTCATTAGCTCCATTCGCAATGCCATTGCCTTTGGTACCCAAGACAAGCTTGCCAAGGAATATGACAAGCATCTGGGCATCGCAGAAAAGGCGGGCTTCAAGACGAAGGCCATCACAGGTCCGATGATAGGTTCGATGATGTGCTATATCTACCTCACATACGCTCTGGCATTCTGGATGGGTAGTCGGTATGTGGTCAGCGGTGAAACCTCGCTGTCGGAAGTGCTTACGATTTTGCTGTCTATCATGCTTGGCGCCTTCTCTCTGGGAAATATCGCGCCCAACATCCAGGCCTTCACAACATCTATTGCTGCCGCAAACAAGATCTACGCGACCATTGACCGAATTTCGCCGTTGGACCCGACCTCGCTAGACGGCGAGAAGATCGAGAACCTGCGGGGTGTCGTTGAACTTCGTAACATCAAGCACATCTATCCTTCTAGGCCAGAGGTTACAGTCATGGAAGATGTCAACCTTGTCGTGCCCGCAGGTAAGACCACTGCTCTAGTAGGCGCTTCTGGTTCAGGAAAGAGCACGATCGTTGGTCTTGTTGAGCGCTTTTACGATCCTGTAGGTGGTGAGGTTCTTCTTGATGGCGTTAGCATTCAAGCACTCAATCTGCGGTGGCTACGACAGCAGATCAGTCTGGTGTCGCAGGAGCCTACTCTCTTCGCAACCACGATTGCTGGCAACATTCGACATGGGCTTATCGGCACCGAGCACGAGTCGCTGCCTGAAGACAGGATCCGAGAAATGATTGAAGATGCCGCAAGACAAGCGAATGCGCACGACTTCATCTCTGCTCTACCACAGGGCTACGAAACAAACGTCGGTGAGCGAGGTCTACTGCTCTCTGGTGGTCAGAAGCAACGTATCGCCATCGCGAGAGCCATCATTAGCGATCCCAAGATCCTCCTGCTCGACGAAGCCACTTCAGCTCTCGACACGAAGAGCGAAGGTGTAGTGCAAGCAGCGCTCGACAAGGCTGCCCAAGGACGAACTACCATTGTTATTGCTCACCGTCTCAGCACTATCAAGGATGCCGACAACATTGTCGTCATGTCGCAAGGCCAGATCGTCGAGCAAGGCAACCACAACGAGCTACTTGAACGCAAGGAAGCATACTACAACCTCGTTGAGGCCCAGAAACTCGCGGCAGAGACCGAGCAGAAACGTGAAGAAGAGATGGAGATTCTTGATGACGAGCTGAAAGACGGCAACCTGCTGGAGAAGTCTTCAACCGAGCACAACCAGGAATACGAAGAAGACCCGAACGATTTGATGCTTGGCAGGAGCAAGTCGGTGCAATCGGTATCCAGCAAGGTCCTTGCGAGCAGGAGCTCAGAGTCTTCCTCGAAGTACTCCCTCTGGACGCTGATCAAGGTTGTGTGGTCCTTTAACAAGCAAGAGTGGCAGTACATGCTGCTCGGCTTAGTCTCCGCCATCATCTGTGGTGCTGGCAATCCTGTCTCATCCGTCTTCTACGCCAAGGCAATCACCGCATTGTCACTCCCGCCCAGTCAGTATGCCGAGCTTCGATCCCAGGCCAACTTTTGGAGCTGGATGTACTTCATGCTTGCACTAGTTCTGCTCATCTCTCACTTCACCGAGGGTGTCGCTTTCGCGTACTGCAGCGAGAAGCTCGTGCATCGCGCTAGAGACAAGTCATTTCGAGTCATGCTGAGGCAAGACATTTCATTTTTCGACAAGGAAGAGAACTCAGCTGGTGCCCTCACTAGCTTCTTGAGCACGGAGACGACACATCTGGCTGGCATGTCTGGTGTCACGCTTGGCACGATTCTTGCGGTCACTACTACCCTCGTCGTCGGTTTCATCATTGCAATAGCGGTCGGCTGGAAGCTCGCCCTTGTCTGCATCGCGACCGTGCCAATCGTGATGGCATGTGGTTTCTTGCGCTTCTGGATGCTCGCAAGATTCCAGGCTCGCGCGAAGAAGGCCTACGAGAAGTCCGCCTCATATGCCTGTGAAGCCACATCCGCCATCCGCACAGTCGCCTCACTGACTCGCGAAGACGATGTCTTGGAACACTATCACCTCCAGATCGTCGACCAAGAGTCCAAGTCACTCGTCTCCGTCCTCCGCTCTAGCAGTCTCTATGCCGCAGCTCAATCACTAATGTTCTTTTGCATCGCCCTCGGCTTCTGGTACGGCAGCACTCTGATCGGCAGTGGCGAATACGGCCTCTTCCAGTTCTATTTGTGCTTTTCCGCTGTCATCTTCGGTTCGCAGTCTGCCGGCACTATCTTCAGCTTCGCCCCGGATATGGGTAAGGCCAAGCATGCGGCCGAGGAAATGAAGACGATGTTCGACCGGAAGCCTGAGATCGACACCTGGAGCACTGATGGTGAGGTCCTCGACACTATGCATGGCCACATCGAGTTCCGCGACGTACACTTCCGCTACCCAACCCGACCTGAACAACCTGTCCTCCGCGGTCTGGAGTTGCAAGTCCGTCCAGGTCAATACGTTGCGCTTGTCGGCGCTTCAGGATGCGGCAAATCCACCACCATCGCACTGCTCGAGCGCTTCTACGACCCTATCGTGGGAGGAATCTACGTTGATGGTAAAGAGATCTCCAGGGTGAACGTCAACTCTTACCGGAATCACCTCGCTCTCGTATCGCAAGAACCAACACTATACCAGGGCACAATCCGCGAGAACATCCTCCTGGGCGCTGACAAGGAGGACTCCGACGTCCCCGAAGATTCCATCGTCCAAGCATGCAAAGATGCCAACATCTATGACTTCATCATGTCCCTCCCCGAAGGTTTCGACACTGTGGTTGGGTCTAAGGGTAGTATGTTGAGTGGAGGGCAAAAGCAGCGTGTCGCCATCGCCCGCGCACTTCTTCGCGATCCTAAAATCCTTCTTCTCGATGAAGCCACCAGCGCCTTAGACTCTGAGTCTGAGAAAGTCGTCCAGGCTGCTCTTGATAAAGCGGCGAAGGGAAGGACGACAATTGCTGTCGCGCATAGGTTATCGACGATTCAGAAGGCGGATATGATCTACGTTTTCGATCAAGGAAGGATTGTGGAGAATGGTACGCATTCGGAGTTGATCGCGATGAAGGGACGCTACTTTGAGTTGGTGAATTTGCAGAGTTTGGGCAAGACGTAGAGAGGGATGAAGTCCTTGTGGTATACAAATATGCGTTTTCTGAGCGAGGCGTTGGATGATGGTGTGGGAAACTTGGAACCAGTGGCTAGCATCTTGGCTAGACAATAGATGGGACATGAGGATACGGCAGACGAAGTGTATTGTATATAGTGAATGCATACTAATGCCAATACATATCGGGAATCTTGAGGTGGACGTGATGTCTCACTTTTCTTCGCCTGTCGACGAATGTACTATGTTACTTGGAGATTTGATACGACAACAGGTTCGGGAAACAGGGCATAATGCCATGCATTTCGTTTGAACGAAGCATATCGACTAGTCCACGCAAGCTTGGCAATCGCACGTGAAAGAGCGGGGTACTTCAAGCTTCGTACCTTCCAGGGTCTCCAACATCCCTACGACATATCCAGCCATGAACTACCTCAAGAAATTGAAAAGAGACAAGGACAAAAGCCCTGACGGAAGGACTACCAGAGAGCTGCCACCTGAGGATGTACCCAAAGATGGCGCAGAGGGAAAGGATGCCAAAAAGAAAGACTCAATGACGGACAAAGCGGTGACCTTCATGAAACCGTACCTCAATCAAGCCAAATCCTGGACCGCGAAAGAAGCCAGTGACGCGAAGCAGGAGCTACAGAAAATTCTGGGTCTTGGCGGGAGACCGGATGTATTGCCGCCAGGCGAGGCGCTCGTGATCGGGGAGCCGAGGACTGTAGAACTGGGGTGGCATCCTGTGGTAATTTGCCCCCCCCCCCCCCCCCGACTGAATGTCCCATTTCCCTGCGACATTTTGAGACAAAGGAAGTAGTTCTAATCGTCGCATTCACAGGCGGGTGCAACGGGCAAGTGGTTTGCTGAGAAGACGATTATCGGGAAGCAGATCTCGCAAAAGATTGGCAGGTATCCGGATCCGACGCAGCATTGGGCTGTGATTGTTGGGGATTATGTCCACCAGCTTTGGATGGTGAGAGTCAACGAGGAACTATCACAGATTGAACAATCTCACACTGTATATAGGATGAAAACCTCGATATCATATACATCAACGAAGAGCTCAAACGAGAAGACTGGACGTTATACGAAGTGGGCCAGACACGCTTCAACGATCAAGCACTTGGCGAGGCGAGTCGGATGACTATACACAACATGTGAGTCGACTCTCCCCAACCTGGAGGACTGCATCCTAGTCTCCTCCATCCGCACAAGCTCACAAAGCTAGGCGAGAAAAACGTCCTTCCTACAACCTCATAAGCAACAACTGCCAAGTCTTCGCCGTAGAACTTCTGAAAGCAATCCAAGTTGGCTCAGGCCATGAGTTCGGCACAACGTTCGCCATCTACCAGCGCGCCACCGGCAAAGGCGCGATTCGAGATCTGTTCGCCGAGAAGCCTGCAGATGAAACGGCGGCGGAGAAGCAGGACGAGGACGGGGTTGCGAAGCCTCAGAGGCAAGATACTGCGAAGTTCGCACAGCAGATTATGGATGAGAAGACGACGAAGTTGGATCATGATGGTCGGTGAGGTATGCGGAATCTCGAGGTATCATAATCTATTTCCATGTTCTCTTCGGTTGTCTTGCATGAATTCTTCTTGTGCAACTTCACAGCGCTACGGCGCAACTATCCACGACCTGGAGGGGGCGTCTCAGGTATTTCGGCTTGGATCTGGAGCGGCATCCCACTGATCTGACTAAATGCCGCGTCCGGAGCGAAAACGAGGCTGTCGCCGTTTGCTATGGGTACCACGCGGTTCTCCGTTCCAGTCGTATCGATCCAGTAAGCCTCGAGCGTGCCAGTCTTGGTGTCAACGGTCCAGCACAGCTGTCTCGCCGGCAAACGACTTGCAAGCGTTCGCACGTGCTCGTGAAGCTTGCACGCTGCTGCTGATATAAAACCTAGTCTCTGGCCGGCTTCCGGGCAACGTGACCGCCGAAGAGCCCAGAAACTCACGAGATGCCGCGCTGCTGCCAAAATCGACCCCTTTTTGGAGTGTGGGTGTGTCAAATAGCAGTGATAAAGTGGGAATGCCGTCCGGGAAGGCTGAGGCAGGGCCTACAAGGTTGATCTGCTGGCTAATAGTACTGCCCGCTGGGATCGAGAACGAGACGGGCGAAGAATTCTGTTGGTCGTTGCTCACACGCAGGTTTGCAGAGATGTAGCCGTCGCTCGCGTCCAATTGAGAGCTAGAAGCTTGTCTTTTGCTCTTTGCAGCCGGTGACTTGACGAAGGAGAGAAGTACGTTTTTAGAATTCTGCGGCGTTGGGTTGGACACGCAAGCACCATTGATCGAGGCTGCTGTGCAGTCTTGACTGACATAGGTTCCACGGGAGAGGATAACATTGCGTTCCTGCGCATAACTTTTGCTCCTATGTGCTTGAACGCTGCGCCTATCTGATGTGCCCTCAAGTGCGTCGCCAGCTCGGGACGAAGGATGCCATGTGAAACTAGGGCAGTCTCGCCCCCAGCTTTTGGCATGCCCAGGCTATTTTTCGTGATACAGCGCCAGATTGCACAACATTGATATATCGAGGCCGTCCATCGTGCCTTAGTGCTTCTGAATCGTGACTGGCAGACGAGATCTTCAGCCGCCCGACGTGAGCGACTCTCGAGTGTGTTGGTAATCCCTTGATCGCAGTCTGATGTAGTCCGGTACAGCAGCTGAGCACGTCGGGAGCCAGCCTGACTTCGGTCCATGGTTGCTCGATGTGAGATATAGTTCTTGCTCGAAAACCAACTTTCGGCTTGTCATGAAAAGTCAACGCCACTGATCGCGATGGTACATTCAATGCCATTACGAACCATTTTCTTGTCGCTGTTGGCTACCGCATCGCTGGCCGACTTTGTCCTCACACCTTACCCAGATGGAACGTGCCAGCATGCAATCACTGGTGCAACCTGCAAGACTGGTATCGGCAAGACCACGCTCCCTTTTACGAATTTCTCTTTCGGTGATGGCGACATCAATGACTGTCCATCAGTGCTTACATGGGACAGTCTGTCTTCCGACGTGCTTGATCAAAGGATGGGACCGGATATAATATCTTATGGGAAGCGCCCCAGCCGGTGAGAAGCGTCATATACATAGACCTACTCGCGATACCTGAGACTCACGGCTGTTGTCCTTCTTTCGAGTCACCTAGGCTGAAAAGTCTTACTCTTAGGGCGACGGGTGGCGCAGACTTTGCGACACAAGTCGTGTTCCGGTCAGCGGTAAGCAAAGCTGTAGAAGTAACACGCGTATGATACGACAGACATGGTATCTCCAGCACCACCAGGATGAGACGGAGCAAATTGTATCATCGTCGGCGGGAAAAAGGGACCGGAAGCTAGGACGCCAGGTCAGAGTCTCAGACGCGTACATTGGTGGGACCTTCGCTGCCGGGACGACGTTGACCCATGCAAACATTCTGACTTCCGAGACATCGGACATCACTACATGGGGCGTAACGATCGGATCCAGCGTTGATATGAAAATCAGTGGACTTCTCCTCACTGTCAGTATGAGCACTTCCGTGCAGGAGAGTTTCTCCCACGTTTGGGCTTACTCGTTTGGCAAACAGGACTCATTTTCTGTGGCGATTTTGAGGACCGAAAGTATTGAATTGCCGACAGGTATACACGGTTACACCGTTGCGTTTTGGGCGGACAGGCTTCATGCTGATTTTGGTGGTTGTGAAGAAGATTCTGTCCAAGAACATTGTCCCTCTAGCTCCAGCTCAGAGCCCTCTTCATGCACAACACTCCCGAGCACATCGTAGCTCCATGGCAATGCACTCTATTGTAGCATCGCGGAAGACCTCTGCAGTAATTTGCTGTAGTCAGTGGTGAGCAAGGTAGTCCAAGCGGCCGGCAAACATCCTGACTTCTTTGCGCTCCTGCACCAACGCTGTGTAATGGCAACCTGCATACAATGGACCACTGTGCGCAAAGGTTGAAGCTGACATTGCCAAGAACACGACATGAGCGATGATCCACACAAGATCTTGCCACAATCCCACAAACGCGCACCGTAGGTGGCTGAGTCGTGGCCGCTGCGAAAAGAAATGAATCCACCACTTCCAAGGTTCAAATACTCCTTCAGAACGGCACCGAACTCATCATCACCTCCTCCTGCCATCAAAACCACTCCTGCGCAAAAACGCCACCTTCCACCACCTCCTTCCTCTAAGAATAGACCAGCACACTCTCCTCTCAACCCCGTCCCTATTCCCAACGATCACACACGTAACCCAGACCGTAGCATGTCCGATCTCCTCGTCAACACTGGCGGTCAAGTTCAAGACCTCCATACGCAAACTTCGATTTCCGGTGGACCTGAAATTTCGATAAAAGGCGCACAAAGCTCTGCGTATTGGCTTGGAAAGTGCTTCCGTCGGGACGCGTGGACTTGGAGATGAAGTCGTCGCTCGCGTACTGGTTGAAGGGGGTGGCTAGGTAGCGATTGTTGAGGTGGTTGACGATGTCTAGTGTTCGGTACTCGAGGAGACTCGAGGTCGTGTCGTCATTATAGTCTCTAGGTATTCCCATTGTCGAATGTGTGCGGCTGGAAGGCAGTCTTATGGATGACTATGTCTGTTCCGAAGGATCACGTTCGGTGCAGGCCTTGGAGCTCATTGATGGAATGGCATCTAGCGTTCACTGGCGCGCTGAGCTGCACGTGGGGACTCCACTCTGGGTCCAGGTCTTTGTACCGGCAGTTCTGTGCGGCATGAGCTCTCTTCCTTTACTTCAGCATAAGGAGTGCCGCTACGCCAGCAGCTGAATGCGCTCACCAAAAGGATGGCGGGTTCGTAGAATGGTCATTTCATTTCTCCACCCTGGTGGTACCGGCCGTCTATATACATCACGTCGTGACAGTTCGCTCAGCCGTGCCCAGAAGCAAAGACTAACCACGCCCAACCCGTGTATTATATAAATGCCACCCACGAGAGTCGTCCCAGTCATCCAAAGGTACCGTAATCTCATGCAACGCGAACGAAAAAAAATTGACCAGAATCAACAGAAGAAGCTCGCCTCAAAGCGAAAGTGCAATGCTCATCATCAGCATCAACGCTCAGAGAATAAAATGCCGCTTTCCCGGCATTTGAAGATGGAATTTGTCGTTGCCCGGACTTGCTGGGTGGTTGAGGGATATGCGCTCTTTTGATCTCGCTCGCTGAACGCTCCAAAGACGTGTCGTAAAAAGGAGACTAGCTCGCTCAGCGCTTAAGAAGTTGAGAAAACTGCCTTTGAAAGGACATGAAGAATGTGAACTGAAGTCGTCGTAACGAACGAACGTCCTAGGGCCGGAGCGACGCAGTGCGCTCTGTGCCCAATAGCTGGTGTCATAGGCCCTGTTCGCCGGCTTTGCATAATTTTATGCCCTTGCCCCATTCTGAGTTGAGGACTTGGTGGGCACTGATGCGGCGGCTCGGATTGGGGTCGAGGATGCTGTAGATCACATTGCGGCAGCGTGCCTTTCAAAGAGTCAGTATGCGTTTGGCTATCACTTGCAGACACGTGCTTACCCTGTGCAAGGTCTCGATCGGAGCATAGCCTTCTTCACTCTTGCGTCCGCGAATGTAGTTGTCATAGAATTCGTCCTCATCCTTCTTTGCCACACGCCACAGATGCCGCCCAGTTCGCATAGCCATGTAAATCACACCGCAAGCCCAGACGTCGACGGCGCGAGGATCGAACTCCTTGTCGATATACTCTTCCGGAGCAATGTAAGGCGCACTTCCGCACAGTCCAGCAGTCATGTGAGGTTCTGTTTCCCACGCCATCCTGAAGCACTCGCCGTTTCCGAAATCAGTAATCTTCAAAGCTCCGTGAGTGGTCAGGAGAAGGTTCTCCGGCTTCAGGTCACGATGTGCAACACCCATCTCGTGGATGTACTCGACACCGCGCATGAGCTGTGCGAAGTAGCAGTCTGCCTCGGCAACTTCTAGCTTGCCGTTCGCCAACACGAGCGAGTACAGGTCGCCACCAGCGCAGAACTCCATGACCTCACAGTAGTCACCCTTCGCATCTTCCAGTAAGTCCAGGGTATGGATCACGTTCGGATGCCGTAATGAGGACGAAATGCAGAACTCTGAGTTGAGACGTTTGCTGTACTTCTTGGCGTCTTCTTGCGGTCTTCGTCGGAACTCCTTGACAGCATAAAGCTGTTCGTGTTTCGAATCGTTTGGATCCGTCTTGTGTGCAATGCGGACGATACCAAAAGCGCCGCGTCCCACCACCTCACTGCACTTGCCGTATTTCTGCACCAGCGTCGCAGTAGCATTCGGTCCATTCTTCTTCTCGGTAGCCATCTTGTCCTTTTCACTCTTCAATGTCTCGACCCAATTCGACACAAGCGATAGTGGCTGGTCTTCGTTGTGCTCCTTCCGCTTTCCCATAAGGTCCTTGAACATGTCGGAAAGCTTGTCTTGACGCTTTGCGCCTTTGAGCAGGTGAAAGTGCTCGCCATTCTCCTCGACCCAGAAACGCTTGTTGTGCGCGGCCGCGTCGCTTTTCTCCTTCTTAGAGTCAGATCCGCTTCGCGTGACGGCGCCCATCTTGTCATTCTTCGACCCTTGTCGTGACGGCTTTTCAGGACGTGGCTTCGAAGACACAGGGGTGCCGTCGTCCTCTTCTAGAGCAGTCTCGGGCACCTTGTCGGCGACGTCCTGCTTGAGGGCGTCTCTGCTGGCTGCGTTGGCGTCCTTTTGCGAGAACATGCGACTCAGGCGCGAGGTGAAGGTGGGCTTCTTCTGCGGACCAGCGGGGCGTTCAGGCTTGTCACCGTTGACGAGTGTTGTCGCTGTGGATGCCGGCGTATCGTGCGGTGGACCGGATGACGGAGGCAGCACTGGGTCGCCCTGCTTCGAGGAGGTGAAGGAGGTGCTTGAAGTACTGGCGGTCGGCGCCGGCGATATCTGCGGTCGCGTCGTATGTTCGCTGACGCTCTGCGGCGGCGACGCAGCCGCAGCGACCGCCATCTCAGCGGGTATAGGTATACTTTTGTTATGTTGCTTGGCTCCGGAGCCCAGGTGGTGCAGGAATACGTCAGTGCAGGGATGTTGATTTGTGGTACAGGGAGCACAGCCAAGTTGGATCCGTCGGCGGTGGGCAGTCACCCGTCACGGAGGAGGCGGCGACTGCAGCAGACGTGGATCCACCGCACAGCTCTCGCTCGGCTTCGTACGGCGATTCAGTTCCTGCTGCTGCTGCTGCTGCTGCTATTCCTGCGAACGTACGTGAACGGACCAACGAACGAGTCTGCGGGTATGAGGTAGTGTATGTAGTCTTGGAAGCTTTGCAAAGCCACACGCGCTGACCCGCCTTGGGTTTCGGAGATCACGCTTGGCAAGAAGCAAGTCTCGTTTGGTGCGCGAAGTAGAATCGAGAAGGTGCTCTTGTACACGTATGGCGAGAGGGAGTTTGTCAGCCGAGGGCAAAGAAGCACGAGCAAGCTCGAGCAGCGCAGAGGTGCTCAGGTGGACTGCTGCCCAGCGGCTAGCTATGGCAGATGCATGGTTGTAGGCGACTCGAGAGCGTGAACGCGGCGACGATGGGATGGCCGGAGATGACGGGCGGTGGGATGTACAGTGTACAAGCAGCACACTGCACCGGCGAGAAGGATGCTGTGGCCAGACGACAGGTGTGTGCAGAAAATTGAGATCAATGGTCCGCTTTTGGTGAGCGATTTACGATCTCTGGGTCTGGAGAGGACTTGGCAAGTCTGATGCTTCGTAATGTGATGAATGCAGAGCCAGACGTTGCTGATGCACACAGTTTGAGATGTGGCATGAACTCTCCTGCATCACTCGACTTCACCTCAGCGCACGCACATGCTCGCGAGCAGACGCACGTGTGAGTTGCGGTGCTTCCGCTTGGGAAATTATGCTTGAACGCCCGCACGGCCTCGCACGGCGATTCATTGGGCACGCGACAGCTTGTCCACCTTGACCCTGTATCTCTGCTGACCGCTCCTAACAACAGCTAAGGTGACAGCCTTGACCGTGAAATTGGTACTGCGTAGCCGAGCTACCAAGCTGCCTTTGCTTGCGGAGAACAGATCACCCTCTTCGCGGACAAGACAGTCTCGTTCAGCATCCCATCGGTGCCCGACTCACAACCTCGAACGCCGACTCGGCGAAACAACGCTATTGCATACGTTTTGGCGTTCCCATACGTGTCATCAAACACCTGAAATTTCGCAGTGCCGAGAGGCGTTGTATGAGATCAGCTTCAGCTTTCACCGCGCTTATACACTACAGTCAATCGGGAAAAGCGGTAGTCAGCAGTGGACTCCGTAGCTAGTGATGCAACGCTCTCCTCCCCAGTTCCAAGCGGGCATCAATCAATCGTCAACATTTGTAGTGCCGCAGAAGATAAATCGCGCATAGAGATTCAGAGCATGACCAGCTTGCCAGATCCTCACTGAGGAAAGCGATCCACGCTGCCAAGATTAGCCCAATGCTTGTTGGAGCCGCTGCCCTCCTGTTGCCGGCATGTTTGTGAGCTAGCTCTGTGGTCAAGCTCCTCCATCTTCCACGCTCCGCGTCGTTTCGAACAGGTCGCGGCACGCGGGTTATTGTTGGTGCTGTAACGTAACAACTGCGGGACAACTGAGAATAATTATGCTACTTTCTTCCATGTCCTTAGCCGATCATCGGCCGAAGGATATGCAGTGGTTGTTGTGAGTTGAGATTCTGCGTTCTCGATCAAGCATACATAGGAAATGGCATAGCAGTGCACTCTGCTTGGCGCTCTGCTGCCTACGCCCTCGAACCCGCAGCCTTCATCGTCTCCTGCTCAACGCATAGCTTAAACTCCACCGCCGGGCTCAATGGCTATTGTACAGCGACTGGACAGGTATACGTAATCACGTCATCAACACGCCCTCAGACTATGGCTGCTTAGGCTTCCGGACCTACTGCTGCTTGAGAGGCTTCGCTCGTTTCGTCTTGTTGGTTCTTTGGTCGGCCAAGGGTCTCGAAGCTGCCTGTTGCCATGCGTCAGTCATCCGATGCAGACCAGCTTGTACCAAGGGGACCTACGCTGGAGGAGGTTCAATGCTGTGCGCTTCTGACCATCATCCACTTCGTATGTGTCCATGCGAGCATCTGCGTCTACGTAGATCTGCGTTCTGCGACGATGGTCAGCTTACTACGACTACAACAAGTACTGCACACACGGTCTCCAGCATCTGGACCAGGTGCAGATCATCGCCACAGGCACATGATATGCAGCACGTACCCCTTTGGCAGACTGCAGAGCAGATCCCTCTGGGGTCCCTCCTGAAAGCTCGCAACTTTGAACCAGCTCGTCGCCCTGTTACCCTCCGCATCTCTTGGTCCCTGCTGCACACCGAGCGCATATCTCACAATCTCCTTTCCGTTCGAAGTCGCGAACACCTCTGGGGTGTCAGCCAGACGGCCGATAAGCTGCATTCTGGCGAGTGGGCGGGCCGTGGTCGTGGAGAAGGCGCGCGCTGCGCGCGACATCTGAGATCGGAGGGACTGCATTGTGGCGAGTATGAGGGTGTCGACGGCGATGGATAGTGAAGTGGTTGGGAGTTTGTGATGTATGCGACCGGTTTGGAGACCTGAAGATGTTTCAGAAACGCGACTTCCGGACGCGACTGCAGTCTGCAGGGATGTTCGGTGGTGAAGCTTAAATTTGGGCCAAGTCCCCAATCACTGCCTATGCATTGTGAGGCAATCGTCTACGCGTGGCACTTCACATGCTACGACAGAAAGCGGCATATAATACTCAGGAATCGAGCATTCTGGTATTCGCGTTGTGCTGTCCCGAGAGCCAGGTCAGAGGATCCTGAGATCCACCAGAGGCAATTGGGCGGGCATTCCTCTTGGCGGGCGTCGACGGATATGTGCTCATTCGCTCGCAGATGCTGGAATACATTTCACCACGGTCTGTCCTGTTCGTTCTGACAAGTCACTTCAGACTCGCTTAAGAGACCAGAGGATATAGGCTGGCCTCTTGCTTGTGGGCCATGATGATACACAGGAAGGACTGCATTTCACCCATTGGCAGGCGATATGTCTAGGGCATGAGGAGACGAACATGTTCTGACATACAACACCCTCAGAGACTGGTGGACGAGCAGATATATTGCAGTGGAGGCAACTGCGGCGGCCATGGTCATGCGAGCCGACAGCCCTTCCAATCAAGACAAACATAACCTCGTATTCGAACTCGAACTGGCCCAGCATCATCCTCACGGTGTGCTCAACGCTTCCACGAGATGAGTCAGTGACTGGTAAGACCTCCGTCGAGCGCTCATCGCACTACGCATCGTGCCTTCGCTTTTGTGGGACGCATGAGTCTCTATGGAAGCTGATCGCTCCAGCAGAGCAGTCATCAAAGGCTCGCTTACTGCCTCCCACGAGGAGTGTGCTGACCTCACCCTCTATGACTAAGAATCAGACTGCATCTAAGCCCTGTTGCACCATCAGCAAGTGCGGAATCAAGACGAGGGTCGGCGATGGACGAGGCGGAGACAGTGACCGCAGCCCGTTTTTGGCGTGTGAAAGGAAGGCGCCACGGGAACGACTATCAATCGAAGTTTTCTCGCAGCCTGGCTGAAGATCTCACTCCTTACGGCAACGCCTTGTGCGCAAAATGCCACGTCCCATGAGGTTCAGGATTCGCGGTCTCGTTCGCACCTTCCCGGATCCGAGCCTATATTTCCGTCGCGCCTGAGAATGCGAACCTGCTCGCGCCCAGTCAGCAGATGACGCAAGCAATGCCAGCAGGTTGAGTGAGCTTCTGATGCCCTTTCTGGTGTTTGTTGACAACGGATACATCGAGCGGCACAGCTCGTGAAGATGACAATGATCTACCACAAACGGCCCTCGCTTACTGGCACGCAGGTCACAACGGCAGCCCGTGATGAGAGTACGAGAGTGAGCAGAGCATCCCGTCTGCTCGATGAGTCCAACGGAGACGATGGACACTCGAGAGTAAGAGTGGTCTTTATGCCATCATCTTGTATGCTCGATAAGCAGCCTTTACAGACTTGAGGTATTGACCCTGTCGTGCATCTTATAATTTGCAGGTCCCACCTTATTGTCTCAAGCTCATTGGCAGGCCTGACAGCAGCTTATCGTCTTTAAGTTTAAGCCTCAAGATGTATTGCCTTGTAGGTTCTGAATCGTACTACAATCGAACCAGCGACAACTGTCGAAGGAAGCTACAGGTAACACCGCTTACGGCCGACGTTTTAAGGACATTGTCACAATATTGTCACAATCGCCATCAACTATCACAATATTATGACCTTCTGGGCACCGTCTCTGTTTCGCCTAGGCTCGTAGTCCGTGGAAACTCATCTACATCTGGGGAACTCTCCGCAACAGAGGAACAAGTTTCACATGGCGCAGCCTCCGATGTCCACAGCGCCATCATCAACACAACAGGGAGTGCACTAGGGAGCAGCGACCAAGCACAAATCCTGTCAAAGCCTGTCGCCACCTACGCCGGAAAGGATGCATCGGCATACCACGGACCTGCCGCGATATTGTTGGTACATGGATTATGACCAAGTCTATCGCAGTCGCAGACTAATTGCAATTGTGAGCTTGGGAATCTGAACGCATCGAGGCTGCCGGACTTCGTCAACAGCGGGCTTATGCCTCAAGAGAAGCCTTGGGATGACAGAACTTGCAAAGATACGAACGTGTATGATGACACGCCAAATACTGGCATGACCATGCATCACGACTTCACAACCAGTGAGATGCTGATAGCACCAGACGGCGTGGAGAAGAATGCCGTGGTCATCAATGGACAGTTCCCTGGTCCGACGATCGAAGCAAATTGTGGAGGTGAATACCAGCCAGGGCCGGCTATGATCGGTTGCTGACACAAGGCAGACTGGATGGCAGTCGTCGTCTTACCAGCTCAACAAAGGCACAGCAGTCCATTGGCATGATCTTCTTCAGAGAGACACACCCGGGATGGATGGAGTTCCTGGAGTCAATGAATGCCCCATTGCTCCAGGATCGACCTTCCCCTGTCGCGTCCGAGCAGATATCTATGGCAGCACCTGGTACCACAGTCCCTACTCAGTGCAGTACGCAGGAGGTGCTTATGGCCCGTTCATCACCTATCGCCCTCGCGACAATGCCGAATATGATGAGGAATTTGGGCCCTGTTCAGATCCTTGATTGGTTTCACAAAGACTGGTTCTCTCTCGTCTAGCAAGTAATGGCGTCAGAGAGCGAGAAGTTTCCACCTTCATCTTCGAACAACGTCCTCATCAACGGCAAAATGAATTACGCATGCGCCAAGGCCGCTGGTTACAAAGTGTACTTCAAACGCCTGTGTGTCGCAATTCCACTTCCAGTCTGGAGAGACCTAGCGCCTACGAGTCAGCAATTCTGGAGGAGAGGGCATGATGAAGAACAGTATCGATGGCCACGAAATGTCAGTCATCAAGAATGACTTCGTGCCGATCGTGCCTATGTACGGACGTTCTCACCCTCGGCGTTGGCCAGCGGTCCAAGTCAAAGCGCCTGGAAAGCCCCCTGATGCAGTCTGTACGCGCGCAGACCCAGGCCCCAGCTTCTTTAAAGGTGGTTGCTCCATTTACGATGGTGTATCGCCACTGGGTGTTGCTGCGATCTATCACGAGCAAGCAAACACAGCAGCCTCGATCACCAACTCGACGGTCCCAGCATCCGCATCAACTACCTGTCAGAACGACGATCGGAGCCTGACTGTCCCCTATCACAGCTTCACTCCTCCATCCAACCTACAGACAGTCCAGAATGTAGATATCACCTTCCAAAGCAACGGCACCAACAAGTTGTTGGAAATGAAAAACTCCACCTTCCGTGCCAACTACAACGATCCTGTCCTCCTCGACGCAAAGCTCGGCCACAAGGACTATCCCGTCTCATGCAATGTCTACGACTTCGGCCAGAGCAAGAGCATTCGCATGATCGTATACAGTCACGCCCCGACAGGTACCCATCCCATGCATATGCACGGCCATAACATGAACATCCTCGCCGATGGTATCGGAACCTGGCACGGCACGGTCGTAAATCTTAGCAACCCACAACGCCGAGACGTCCAGCTTCTCCCGAGCTCGAAATCGCCAAAGGTCCCATCCTATATCGTCGTGCAGTTCGATGTATTGAACCCGCCGTCTGGCCTTTCCACTGCCGTATTGCATGGCACGTGTCGGGCGGTCTATACCTTAACGTCCTCGAGAGGCCGGAAGAAACTCAGAAAATATGGCCATCCCTGGTGTGACGGCGCAAACTTGTCGAAATTGGTCTCACGGTCTGGGACCAATGTCGTCAACGAGATCAATTCTGGACTGCTATGAGCGACTTGACTACGACAGAGCTGGACAGCAACTTCCAAGGAACGACAATGATTGCCCGATGCTGACGTCTCTCGTACTCCGTACCTTCTCGGCCGAAATATGGCCTTGCTGCTGCACACCTCCTGGAAGTAGTTGCTGACGAAGGTCTTTCGGCTTGATCAGGTAACTGAGATGCCGCTTGGGTGCTACAGTGTGTCACCTGCATACAGGAAACCTCGTCCACGTCGACTTTACTTTGTCGACCAAGTAGCAACGCCTCTGCGACTTCCTACTGGCTAGACTGCGAAGAAAGCCACGTCGGGGTTCCCTGTATGCAGTTGACATACTGTAGAGTATGCAGTTGACACACTGTAGAACTCGTGATCTGCTGCCGGCACCAGGACTTCTGCCTTGGCGTGGAGGATGCCGAGAACAAGAACCAGCGGATCACGATGGTCGGCAGGTGTGTTCGTGCTGTGTAGTTGCGTGGGAGCGTGGGGTCATCAATGCGGGAGAACTGCATAAGAACTGCGAGGCGTTATGAGAAACTGGAAAGTCTCCCTCCGTGGGACTGAAGGGCAATAATAATAATCATGTTGGATGTATATCCTTGCATGAGGGATGAAAATAGAGTGTACAGCATGAGTGAGAATGTACACAGGACTTTAGAGGTGTACACACGGCCTATTTGCTCCTTCGAGCCTCTGTCGAACCTCCTTTCGAGAAGGTCGAACAGGTGTCTCGTGCACCTGAGCCTCTTGTCTAGCTTTGGTTGTTCGACGCACGCCACTGAGTCAACAGGATTGAGCGATCTGTGGTGGCGGTAGCGCCTCCATTCGTACATCCGCTGACGGCGTCTTCGTCTACAGAGCGTGTCGCACCTGCCCACATCTCACCATATCACGAAATGAATTCGATTGCATGCCAGTAGCGAGAGATTGAGGCTAATGTCGCATCTTCTGATCAGCTCTCCGATCGCAAGATGACGACGAGAGGTTCTGCGGGGAGCGAAGGCGGAAGCTTTAGATAGCGGCCGTTTGCAGTACAGCTTGAAATGTCACTCGCCCAACTTCCAAGGCTTTGTGAGACCGTGCCTGTAGATCAATCGAAGATGCACGTGATTACGCGACGCTGCCGACGACTTGGTGCAGAATCGGTGATGTGGTATCAGATCTTTGCTTCGAAGAGATCACCTGCTGCAGTGCCTGTGTGCAGATCTGCATGCACCGAGGGTTTCAATCTGCCAAGGGCGGCAAAGTCGGTGCAAGGCTGCCTTGTGTGAGGAGAAAAGTCCTGCGCATTCTCTTAGAGGGAACACCATCCACCATCACAGGTATCGCGCTCGTGATGAAGCTGAGGAGGATGCTGCTGGTGACTCAGATAATATGCTTCAACCCCTTCCTTCTTTCGGCGCGGGGAGCCTCCTGGTAAAGTTCAGTCCACCCCTCGCACTTCACACCAAGTCTGCGAGGCGAAGACGGCAGAAACGCACATGACAGACCTCACGTCCTCTAGCGCGTTGCAAGGATGAAGCTGTCTGTGGTGTTGAAGGTAGGCATAGCCGTGTATTGATGGCGATGATGGGCATCGTGGCCGTCTTGCCAATTCTCGTTGCAGAAGCTATCAGATGTTTGGGTATCACTCGTACAAAACAAGACACGGTCTTGCAACCGCTCAATGTCACAAGCCAGACTTCAGAATTTCATTCAAAGCCACTTGAGGTTACGCCGTTCGTGACAAGTTGTCGCGAAGTCAGACCACCGTTCAATATAATCGTTGAGGCATGCTGTGCCCCGCGCTAATGCTGCCGCTCTACCCACCGCTACTGTTGATGCTCTCCCTCCTTTCAGCCGCTGTGTTGCTGATCCTGCGATCTTTACCGCGGCCTTTGATGCCTTTGTTGCAGTTCCTGTAGAGGCCGGCAAAGTATTCCCACATCTCCTTCTCCCAGGTGTCGACGACATCGCCTTCTCTAAAGCTCTCGAAACGTGACTTTAGTCGACGTATTGTCTCGACGTGGAACTTGTTCTGATGCGATTTGAGGTTGCCGAGTTGCGTGAACTGTTTGTTGCAGCTGTCCAGCTTACACGTGAAGGGCTTGGCGGCTGTGTGCACGATCTTGTGCGCCCTCACATTTCCGTGTTGTGCAAAAGTCTTGCCACATATGTCGCAGTGATATGGTCGTTCTCCTGTATGCCTTCGTTCGTGGGTCTTGAGATTGCCCAGTTGGCTGAAGCGTTGTCCGCATGAGGGCTCTCTGCATAGAAATGGTTTGATGCCAGTATGTGCTCGTGTGTGTATCTCGAGATGGGTCTTTTGGTAGAATGCCTTTCCGCAATCAGGCACGTCGCACTGATATCTCTTTTTCGGCTTGTGTGTCATCTGTGTGATGGTCACTTGTGGCTGGTCCTTCTGTCTTTGTCCCGCAGTGCCGGTCTTCGTCTGAATAGCACGCATCAAGCTGTCAATATCTGTTGCGAACACGGCAGCCTTAGTCTCTTCAGGCTCATCTGTCCCTGTTCGCGACTCAGAGGTGGAGGCATATGTATTGGCGTTGTAGAAGACCTGCGACGGATAGACTGGCGAATCGTCTTCGGTCTTGATATAAGGTTCACTGCTGTCGACGCTGCTATAGCTCTCCGTCTGGATCATGGCGGGCCGGGGCATCGGATTAAAATTGGTATTGACAAGAGCAGGCCACGCGACCAGGTTCCCGAACGTTGCATTGTTGTAACCAGAATTCATGGCGTATACATTGGCGAACGCGGCGTCCATTCCAAGACCAACACTTAGATCTACGTTCATTTGAATATTGAGCAATTCGCTCGGCGCTACCGAGGTTGCGTGCGTTGTACGACTGTCTGGCTCTTGTGCTTGCATGTATGGCGGCATGGCTGATGTGTCGGGCCTGAAAGCCATGTTGAATGAAGACATGACGCCCGCCATCTCCATCTGGCTGTACTGTGCTTGACTGAGTCGACGTTGTAATAGCTGACTAGGCTTGTTGGGTGTCATCACATCCGCCATTGTGGTCTCCTTTGAAGGCAGCTGTTCAAGCTGTTCCTCGACGTTGATGAACGTAAGGTGCGTTGTACCGAATCAGTGATTTCAGGTGAAGTTGTGAACGTTGACGGGCCTGACGCCTTCATTCAATAGGAACACAGGACAGTATATGAGCAAGGAGTGAGCTCTTTTGTGCGTACCGAACGCATGGGCACTTACCAGCTATCAACATGATATACATGCGAGATGCTCGTCCGCTATGCTATGCTAGGATGACGAAAACTCAGTGGGGACTACTCTATCCCACTACAGCCCGACATGCAGGCGTTCGACGCCAGTAGGGTAAGCTAAGGTGAGGTTGCGGGACGGCAAAGCCAAAAGGTAGGTACGCTGGTACAACAGATCGAGATTCGCATGTGGGATCAAGTCGCGGCTCGAGGTCGTGGCTTCGTGGGCTTGTGTGCACCTGTGATGCTTCGATCTATTCCCGAATGGTCAGTAGCTGCCAGCCACAAAGGTGGCCGCTGTCTGCCAGTCAACTTCTTGTTGTGATGCGCTGCAGACGCCGCTCGCACCACTCATCATCTTCTTCGAGCTCATCCGAGGCGGAATACGAGGCTCAATGCCCTCGTGCTGCTCTGTGATCGGCCAGCGTCGTGACCTGTAAATTGAAGAAGTGTCGATCGTGCGATTGGACGCCGACAGCTTCAACAGAGTTTAACACCACCTGCGCGCTTGTCAGTAACTGTCTTCCCCAGATTCGGTTCTGACTGGCCGTGAAGACGAGGAATAGGAAGTGTCCGGACAGGCAGCAGAGCTGTCGCGGGTGTTTGCATGATACCAGATGATCATGATCATCTTCGCACCCACAAGTGTGCCCTCCAACGTAGAGTGCCGATAGATCTCTCGATGTCATAACGGACTGACACGAGGAGAGGTGCTCAAGATTGCTTGGACGATATCGTGTTACCGCGAACCGTTGCTCAACAGCGCATAGCGTATCGCGTAATTTGACCACAATGCGACAACAGTTCGCATGGGATGGCATGCCACAGTGATAATAAGCGGCTGTTCTACCAGAGCTGAGGGCTGCCACGCTCTGCGGCGCCACATCGCGACATGCCGTCTTCAGGCCAGACGCCCGCAGGAATCGGAGAAACACACAGGTGAAAATGCATCTTCAGCAGCGGCGCACTCGCAAGGCTCGATAAAACGAGGCGCCGCGTATGTGATAGTGTCCTGTTCTGGTCAGTACGTCCATGCATCGCTTTATGCGCGACCGAATGCGTGGGTGATCTTCTCGGAACGCAGACATGACAAGACCATTGCTGCGACAAGTGCGCTACTGGTGGGCGGGCTGGCGAACAAGTGAGGCTTCGGTGATGGTCGGTCGCACGCCATCGTCGCAGGAGGCCGATAGACATCCCGCGATTTCGCAAGCGAATGGCGTCCAGGATATTCTCAACAGCTGGAGACTCTCCACGTCCAGCACATAGCAATTCAATGGATGGAACTCCGGAGACAGCATCCGGAGGAACTCCATTGTCGCATACGCGGATGGTAGCAGTGGTGGAAGCGAAGGAAGGTCGAGATAAGCTGCGGTCCGACGACAGCATCCATCCGATCCGGCTTGCATGAGTATGGTACGGAGCTGAGCGTGTTTACGCGTGCGTGGATGCGCGTTGGTTGCGATGATGATGGAAAAACGATGTAAGACAGGAAGATGCATATGAAGAGTTAGTACGTTGTTACTGCCTCAGGTGCCAACCCATGAAAGTCTAGACGACGCCGATGGATATTTGATCGGAGAGCCCTGAGTTTAGTGTCGAGGGCAATCGAATTCTCAAAAGTTTCGCGAACCGGCTAAGCGGCGGAAATTCCCTCAAAACTCAAAACCTTCCTCTCTCTCATTCTCTTTTCTGTCCATCTATTCCATACTCCCGTTGAATCGCGCATGTTCAACACAAGAAGTAGTATCTCGTGTCACGTTAAATTGTGCATCAACACCTCGCGATATGCAACATGAGTAACACTGGCTCGCGGCTGGAGGCTCGACTGGTCAGGTGTGATTTGAAGATGACACCGAGACGTTCACTCCATACCACAGCGAAGGCTTGCACTCGAGTATATGAAAGCGTAGATGCGTAGCGATGACTACAGCAGCGCAGGAAGATTTCGCGCGCTGCGCTAGAGATATGTACACCGCAGCTTTCAAGCATGGCACTTAAGAAGCGCAGCCGCAGCTTTCCCATACATACTTTGAAACGACGCCAAGTTCACATCCCCTCGATACACGTTCTCATATCCCACGTACATCGTATCGAAGCACAGATTCCATCTGCCGGCATGCCTTCTGCGAGACCTGATCCTTTAACGACAAGCTCAAATGCAGCAGGGCATCCCTCAAGCAGATCTTTGCGCACACAACCTTCACAACAAAGCCTTTCATCCAACGTCAGTGCCGCTTCCACGCGAACCCGACAACAACCCGAGCTTTTCGCGCCCGCACTTTCGAGACGACCCACGAGCCGCACAACACCTCGAGTATCCGATGACGTGCTGGCAGATTCAGATGAGGAGAATCAAGAGAGGGAGCCCATAGTCCACCGACCGCGGCAGGCTTTACGAAGGGTCAGACATGGATCACCGGAGGGCAGACTGGCAAGAACGCGGCCGAAGCAGCAAGTAGAAGAGGCGGATATTGTGAATAGAGATGCTACGGGCAACTTCCTCATGACGCCGCATGGTAGCAAGACTCCAGAATGGAAAGAGACGGCGGAAGAACATGAAGCGAATAGCATGAGTACGCGCCTCAGAAAGAATCACCACCATACTGTGCGCTGACACAATCTTGCAGAGCATATGGACGCATACTACGCGAGTGTTGCACGCAAATACTTCACATCAGGCGCGCATCTAGGCATCAGGACGAGCAGACAGAGTGAACCAGGTGAGCTGTATGAACTCATCCAGCTTGAGGCACTCACTCATGTTGGCAGACTTTGAACGCGACGTGGGAGACATGATGTTCTATCTAAAAGACGAAGTCATGCGGAAATTGGACAACGAGCGCTGGTTGTATGAGCCCGTTGACCGACTTTAGCCTCCCCTGACCTGATATAAGCGCCCATGAGGTATGTCGACAACCACGAGCAACCGCGTTGAGGCATTGGAAGTGCTCCGCCCGGCCAAATGCGACTTCAGCGTCAACTCTTGGTCTAGGAAGATGCTGGCAGCGGTCTCGTGCGCTCCGCCTCACTGCAACATGTTGAACATCATCGAGGAAGAACCCCGGCATGGACGTGAGACATTGAGAAATCGCATTACTGAAGCGCCATAACTACTCGGAGATAGGTCCGCCTCGTAGTACCACACTTCTTCATTGCAAACACGACTCTCACTCGATCTGTCCTTCTTCTAGCAGCACAGCTCATGTTCACATACAATCTGTATCAGAATGCACCCCACCAACCCATGCGGTGCTGTCATATCCTCTTTCCCCCGCACACAGCAGTAGAGCCACCCCAGCGCTCGACTCACTGCTGTGCAGAGGCAGAACGCCGAGTCAAGCGATGCCGGTCCGGTTCCCTGGCCGAAAGCACGTACTAAAGTATAATTTGAGTGGAATGGCGTCTTGGTTTCAGTCCATAATAAACGATATCATGCATCCTCTCTCGTGCTGGTGATTTGTTGCTGGAGTGGGTTGTTGCCGGAAGTCAAAGACAATGGTTCGTATGCGGTCTTATAATAGCTTGTTTACGAGGTCCTCTTCAGGCGTATCGTGGCTCGCGTGGTGCCGGGAAGCCAGAGGTCATTTTGCTGAGACATCACTTTCCGCAAAGGCGGGTCGACGTTCTGTGGAAGGTTGCTGACTGGTCCACTTTGTTCGACTGAGAAGTGTCTCAAGTCACGTGCAAAGGGAGTTTCTCATCCTTCGATACGATGCAAGCGTTGGCATCAGACCGACACACGGTAGAAGCTGGATCCGAGACGCATATGTCTACCAACGACGCCTGCTCCGGTCTTCTCTTTCGAGGACCAGAATTTGGTGCCTGATGAAACATATGCCAGCACACAGCTCTCATGCATGTCACCTCGCGGGCACAATAGTCGCAGGGAGGTACCTTGCGCAAGTTCATCAGGGTCGCTTCCACGATTGTGCATATGCCTCGCAGATATATGCCAGTAGCCAATGAGAAGACAGTCTGCACGCTGCACGCACATGCAGCGCCTCCACGCTTCATCCCACAGGCGTTGCTGCAACAGAGTGATAGGTACAGCATTGTAGGGTTTGCTCCATGGTCACACCCTGAAGCGGCATCGTGGAGCTGTAGATTGAGTTTCGCGACGAGGACGAGTTATCGTAGCGCCGTGGGAGGTGCACCGCCACGCCAAGGGAGATGCACGCTTGAGAGCGTACTCTATTCGAGGTTGCTGGGATGGCTTGATAGAAGATCTGGAACGCGGATCCTGCTCGCCCTGTGATCTATACACTTGCAGCCCAATGTCTACGATGCATCGTGCCGTCACTTGAACATGTCGTGCTAGGCGCCTCCTCCCAACCGACGCTGTCAAATGTCAGACCATGTACATGCAGGAATACACACCTCGTCATCGTCGTAACGACCTGGATCCTGTGATCAGAAGGCTCGTCCCGAGGGTGTGGCAGGATTGTCGCGCTGGGTACAGCATGCACGCCGAGGGTAAAGCCTGCATATCAGAAGGAGGTAAGCCGGCTATATAAGCCTGACCCAGGCACACGCGAAGCTTCCGATGTGTCCACGGAGCGACGTCAGTCGAAAGCGCTGGGCGATGGGTGGTCACGCCAAGAGCCGGCAGACGATGCGTGCGATCTTATATTCGGCGAAGCTAACAGCAGCCTTGGCCTGGTGGAGCCATTCATCAGCAAGCGCCGTACCCACTGCGGAGGTTTGGTTCGGTATGGGTGTTGCTACGCAAGGGCCGCCGAAACCGTACGAAGCACCAGACGTGGACAAGACTCTGGTGATGCGACGGAAGCACGGCGATCGGACTGTCAGACAAGCGCCTGTGCTAGGGGGTTTCGTGCACGTCAGCATGTCGCCAGATGAATACGGCAAGAATGTCACGGCTTGGCGGGCTGCAAGCTGAGCAAGCATTTCTGCATCGGCAACGAGCGCACGCCGCACGATGCTGGAGACAGGGTACAACGGTTGGCAGGACCGAGACTCAAGCTTCGACGTCTGGTAGAGTTTTGTGGCTTGCAGGATCATGCAGACGGGCAGCGCTAGCTGGCGTGCTTTTGTGGTGGATACTGTGGAGCTGGAACAGGGTGGTTTTGCACGGAGCCGTGACTGCGCATGGAGCTGGTAGAAGCGTTGGGCGTGGTAATAGCCTTGTGCTCCTCGTGCGTGTCCTGCGCCTGTTCCGCTGCTCCTCCTCCTCGCCGCCGCATCTCAATTCTCTATACCGACCACGACTGCATCGCGCTTGCCATCCCCCCGTTTCCGCTATCCACCCCACCTGCCCTGCCGTTACCGTCGCGGCGGAGACAGCCAGCACCATCGATCGCGACATACTGAACTCGGGCTCCAAGCTTCGCTGGGGAAACACGTTGCCGCCGTCGCCTCACAGCGACAAGACGCCATACCATAGACACAAACACAGCCGCGCCCAAGAAACAGCAGATCCGTCACATGTGCGATTGCAATACAGCCTAAAGAGCACGATCAGCTGGGCGTGTAAACATTAGCATTATGTACAACGCGCATCGCGGCATGCCCCCAGGGCCGCAGCAGCCCGGCAGCCGTTTGGCGGAGTTGCTGGACCAGGTGCGCGCCGAGTTCGAGGCGCAAGCAGGTCGGTCCACCGAGCATGAACATCAATGTGAGTTGCACCAACGACTGCCGCGCCGAGCAAGCCGAGAGGAGCTGTCGAACGCACGAGAGTCGTGTGTGCGCTGCAGAGAGATCGGAGAGAGTGCGAGAAGACCATTCAGACCATTCATCTCCCACAGCCATTCCAGTCTGCCTTGCCCTGGTCGTCGTCATGTCGAACTACCAGATGCTGCGGAAACAAAGCGCTAACGAACACCTGTGGTGTATAGTGCACGCTCAAATTCAGGAAATGGAGCTAGTGCGGACCAAGATCTATCAACTCGAGACCACGCACGTCGCAATGAAGAGCAAGTATGTACTGGTCTTTGCTGACGGAAGTAGTCACAAGCTTACACACCATAGATACGAAGAGGAGATCGCCCGACTTCGCCATGAGCTCGAGCAGCGTGGCGGCCCGTCTGGAGGCGGACACGCCGCTGCGCAACCACCACAACCACCAGCCATCGGACATGGGCCAGCGAATCTGTTCCAAGGCATCATGGCCGGTGGTCAAGGCGGTCCAGGCCTCGCGCCTCCACCACAAGAGCAACAAGGCCAGCCAGGTATGCCTGGTCACATTCAAGGCCAAGGTCCACCAGGTCTCAACCCACCTCCCGGACCACCACACAACCCATTCGGCTACGGTCAACCACAGGCAGGACCAAGCCTGAACGGCTATGGCCCACAGCAGCCACCTCAGCCGACTGCCAGTCCTGGCGGCAATAAGCCTCGCCTTGGTGGCCCTCCTGGTCTCCGCGGTCCAGCTACTCCACAGCAAAACCCAGCGAACGCCTACCCGGGTAGTCCCCATGTGGCACGACCCACCCCACCACCAAACCCGAACGCGCAGATCGCGTCCGACTTCCAATACACTCCAGCTCAGCTCGAGAACATTGGCAATCAGCTGTCTGAATACGATCCAGACAAGCTTCCACCACACCTCAAGCGTACCGGCGATGATTGGCATGCTGTGTTCAACCCGACCGTCCGCCGTAGATTGGACGTCGACTTGGTCCACAACCTGGCTCACCAGAGTGTAGTCTGCTGTGTGAGGTTCAGCCAGGATGGACGTTTCGTGGCGACTGGATGTAACCGATCCGCTCAGATCTTCGACGTCAACTCCGGCAAGCAGGTCTGCCACCTGCAGGATAACAGCACCAGCTCTGAGGGTGACCTTTACATCCGCAGCGTTTGCTTCAGCCCAGATGGCCGCTATCTAGCCACTGGTGCAGAAGACAAGATCATCCGAGTTTGGGACATCCAACAGAAGATCATCCGTCACCAGTTCGCTGGTCACGACCAGGATATATACTCACTGGACTTCGCATCAGATGGGCGATACATCGCCTCCGGTTCCGGTGACAGGACCATCCGTCTTTGGGACCTCCAAGACAGCCAGTGTGTACTCACATTGCAGATCGAAGACGGTGTCACTACTGTTGCGATGTCACCAAATGGTCGCTTTGTAGCAGCCGGGAGCTTGGACAAGAGCGTGCGCATCTGGGACACCCAGACTGGTGTGCTCGTCGAGCGTACAGAAGGCGAGCAAGGCCACAAGGACAGTGTCTACTCGGTCGCCTTCAGCCCGACAGGCGAGCACCTCGTCTCCGGATCGCTCGACAAGACCATCCGCATGTGGCGACTCAATCCACGTCAAACATTCGCCATTCCCGGCGGTCCTCCACCACAGCCTAAGCAGGGCGAGTGCGTTCGCACTTTCGAAGGCCACAAAGACTTTGTGCTCAGTGTCGCCTTAACACCCGATGGTCATTGGGTCATGTCTGGTTCGAAGGACCGCGGCGTGCAGTTCTGGGACCCAGAGACTGGCCACGCTCAGCTTATGTTGCAGGGACACAAGAACTCAGGTAAGCTGGGAATGGAAAATAATGCCTCATTTCAACTAACAATCTCTTCTTCAGTCATCTCTGTTGCACCATCTCCCATGGGCCACCTCTTCGCCACTGGCTCTGGCGACATGAAGGCCAGAATCTGGAGATACCAGCCATTCACCGGATAGAGTCCCTGCGTCTACAGTCGCGCCTCAAGTCGAAGTCTAGCTTCTTCTATGTGGTGCGACCTGTTCCAGAAAGTCTGGCGGCAGCGTGTACCAGCGCAGAGTCGGCGGGAAGCGCTTCAGCCATTCTTCGACGCTGCGTCATTCAACTTCAATGCCAGCTGCAAAAGGCCATTGAGCATCATATGGATCTTTTCGACGTCAAGTACGACACCGAGATCGAGCGAGAAGCTTCTGCAGAACACCATAGATTGCGTCGTACGGCGTATGCGACACCTTGGGCGCCATGTAACATGTCCCTTGGATGGAAGGAGGAAGATCAAGGAGAAATGAAGAAGACCATTCGGATATAGTCGGCATCGTTGACATCCATAGCATCAAGCAAATGCGAATTTTTTGAACAGGCCTTGTGTATATTGTAGTTAGGAGAGGCACGAGGTGCATGTACAGTACTTCGCAGCCTCAGCACAGCGCTGCGATGCAACCCATCCCCGAAGGATGCGATCTTAGACGCATTTCGTGAAACAGCAGGCGGCAGCATCGAGCCGGTAAGCGATTTTCTGCCAAGTCGGCCGCAAGAAGAGAAAAGTAGTGATCTGGATCGAATGAGCCAAGCCGATCACATTCTGTCGTTCAAAGCCTGCAAAGTGCGATGCTATCAGGGTACAGGAATACTCTCCCCAAATTACCGAGCAAACCAAGCAGCGACTCGAGCCTTGTATACGCCTATCGACTCACATGACAGGACTATGACCGACCCATATCAAGTCTCGCTACGCCGCAGCTCACAAGAAGACCAATGGTCCTGGCGATGCTCGACCAACGGCCTTGCAGATCGTTGAGGATGAAGATCTGATTGGCAAGTTGACGGATAAGGTCTTCGTCGTTAGTGGCGTTTCGAGCGAGATTGGTATTTAGACGTTGAGGGCTCTTCACGCTATGGTGGTCATGTGTTCGGAACAACCCGAGATGCTGCGAATGGTATGTTGTAGATAGCTAGAGTTTATGGTAGTTAGGATGCTGACTATGACCCAGGTCGGTAAGTCGTCGACGACATTAAGGCCGGTGCAAAGGGTGGCAAGATTACTAGCGTCCGCATGGAATTGGACAGTCCCCCATCGATCAAGAAAGGAGCAGAAGATATTCTCTCCCATACCAAGAACGTCCAAATTCTGATTGATAATGCCGATTTCATGGCAACACCGCAAGGCACGACTAAGGATGGCTTTGGAAAGCAGTTTGGCACGGATCAGTAAGTTGAAATGCAGGACACATATGTCCATTCGAGGCTGTACCGCACGGTGGCAGAGCATAGCTAACACTCTTCGGCCTGAACAGTATTGCCCACTTCTACCTCTTCCAACTCCTCAAAGAAACCCTCCTCACCTCCACCACCCCAAACTTCCCCTCCCGCGTCGTCCCAGTCAGTCTCCAGCTTCGGCCACCGCAACAGCGAAGTCCGCGTCAACGATTACATACTCTCCGACACCAGCTCTACAACCCCTGGACCTACCAAGGGCAAAACCGCAAACATCTACTTCTCAAACGAGATCGAGCGCCAACACGGCAGCAAGAACTTGCACAGCACGAGTCTGCATCCTGGCGGGATCATGCCTGGCCTGGCCTGTCTGCACGTTGAACAGGAGGAAACCGCAGGCTTGGACGGACGCGGCGGAAGTTGTTGCTTAAGTGAAGAGTCCTGAGCGGGTTGCGGCAACGAGTGTGTATGCTGCGCTGAGTGTAGAGAGGAAGCATGAGGGTGGGAGGTATCCGAGTAACTGTGTGGAGGAAACACCGTTTGCTCATTCTAGGAATCCGATGTTTGTGGGTGATGATGGGTATGAGACGTGGGTTTATGGTGAGGTAAAGGGGGGAGGTTGTGGAAGGGATTCGTTGAGGTTGGTTGGGTTGAATGATGATTGATAGGTGGCGATGTAATCGTGGACTCATGTTTGCTATGGTGCGGCACGTGGCTGATTGACGATAGATCTGCTACGTGTAGACGACTCGGCTCTATCTGCAATACAATCTTAGTGAAGGAGTAGACTCTGACGTAGTAATGTTCATCAAGATCAAGCAGCGTACAGTGGAGGCGAGGAGCCATGCACTGGTCGGGAGCGCATCTGCACACGGCCGAGCCCGCATAGCAGATCTACGAGAAGGTATATCTACGGAGCACGGTCATAGCCTGGCTGTGCTAGCTTGGTTCTTCTGGCTAACATAGCTTACGCTTCCCACGGTACCTCTTCAGATGCCATCAACCAGAGACGAGCGTAAGCACAAATTCCAAATTCTACCCATCTGTAGCGGCTGAGATCGTGCCGGCTACCGAGACACTGTGTCCTATGCAGACACGGTACTATCATGACAGAGACTAACGACATCGCAGTCAACTTCTCAATATAGCAAGCCTCCGAGTCATGCAGCAACTTCAAAGGTCGAGGCCACACAAATGGAGGAGGGCCTTCTCCTGGATCGTCTCCTATCGCCAATCGTGTCCAACCTACCATCAGACCGCCTGCCAACACCCAGAGCCGCATTGAACCGCCGTGCCGTTGTGATCCACGTTGCAAATGTCGCAAACCAGCAACTGCGCATCAAGCCGGATTGAGGCGTGAGATTTGCAGGTTGTTGCAAGCGTTCATGCTTGACTTGCAGGTCATCGTACCTCTATCCAGCCAGGCAGATCCGAAAACCGCTCGGGTCACGCAAATCAGCCGCGTGATGCTGCATATGGATCAGCTGCTTGATTCTGTCAACGGCCTTAGGTTTTAGGTGAGTCGTAGCGATAGGTCGGCAGGATTAGAACTTGGCTTTCCGTTACACCGAATACCTAGAAGGCACTGTCTCTATTCAATGGATGCTTTGTGCTTGTTAGGAGTATTTCGAGGTAGTCGGATTTGAACCTGACCACTACAGAAATGACCTATCACCCAGTGGTCGGCCTGGCCTTGTTGTTAGCATCGGTGGCACCCCTGAAGCATCTTGGCAGCTCGATTCCGCTGCCGCTTTGCACAGCATTTCCAGGAACAACGGAGATCCTATTGGAAGTAAGTGTCCATGCTCGTTGGAGAGCTTCGGCTGTTCGCCCTTTACATTTTGGTAGCCGCTCGGCTACCGATGTGCATCAGTACAATGGATAAAGATGGTCAAGTGTGGTCGTATCGTGAGACGGGAAGTTTTGACCACCTTTGACGATGGCCATATACGTATACACATGAGTTCATATGGCACTCACAACAGGCCACCACCGATCGAGCTCAGGTCTCAGTAACGCGTGGCTTGCGTTCGTCGCCTAGCCAGATGTGGTATTTCCCTCATCTGTCACAAATCGTTCTTCACCCTTCGTATCCCCATGCATTTTCCGGCAATGTTCTTGTACCTTATCCCGCCGCGAAGATCTATAACCGCATGCGTCGTGCAGACATCTCACTTCGATGTGACCAAGCCCATGCACCTGTCTCTGATGCCGCTTCAGATCGCTAGCGCGCGTAAAATTCTTGTCACATGAAGAACACAGGGATGCTGGGCTCGCTGGATTCGCACCCAATAGAGACCTCCAGCGTCGAAATGCTGACTGTGCAGAGACAGGGGCATATGGAGATCGGTACGATGCTGGATCCGAATGATCTGACACTGGAAGTGACGGCAGTGGTGCGGTTCGAGTCATGCTGTGCTCGCGAAATGAGCACGAGGAGGTCGTTGTCTGTAAATGCGGTTGCGTGTCTTGCCTTGCTCGAGAGTATGGTAGTGAAAGCGCTGTGGCTCGCTCGCCAGAGGCAAGTGAGGATGTAGCGGTCGCAGAGATCGGCCGCAAGGTCATCTGCGCAGGTGACCACGGTCCCAGACGCGCGCTTTCCGCATGAGTCAACGGAAGCGTCTGGTTGTAGGAAGTACCTTCGTCCGCCAAGCCGCTGGTGGGCAGGCGTGTCTGCCGTCCCATGAGTTGGGGCGCGTCTGTGGCAGTCTTGTGTGCCCTGGCGTCCAAAGGCATATATCCACGAGGCATGTCTACAGAGTCCTGCGTCCAGCTGCCAGCACTCTGCGTGGGATCGTGCTGCATCACATACTCAGCTCTCATCCATGGGATGGAATCTTCGTCCTGACATTGCAAGTAATCGAAGTCGCCCCTCGATGGAACATCCCATACACTACCAGAGCTCCAGTCGTTCTCATTACTCTCTATCGCATCCGCGAGAAGGTAGAGAGGATTCGAGCCTGGTCTCTGTGGCCGTTCGCGTTCTCGATCGCTCGGGTTTGCTATATCCAAACGCCCGGCTTGGGACAGTGCCTGTCGATGACAAGATGCAACATGGTCATCGAAGTGGTCCTTGCGATGGAACGATCTCGAACATGATGGACACATGTGCACAGTATTGTCAAAATGCTGGTTCTGGTGCCTTATCAAAGCGGTTCTGATAGAAAAGACTTTGCCACACTGGTCGCATCTATATGACTTGGTGCAGGACGAGGTCCTTGAATGCCGCTCGAGATCTTTCGATTTGTAGAATATGCGTGAGCACTGTGCGCATTGCCACTGTGTCTGAGACGTAGACGTCGACACTGCTGTCGAAACATGCGAGCCGGTGATCCAGATGTCCGCGGCATCGCTTTCCCACGAGGTCGACGCATCCGCAGAGCTCGTTGGAAGACCTGATGACATTCACAATCTCGAGACGAAGGGAAGCTCATGTCATGCGAGAGCGCTTTAGTCGCAGATGAAGAGACAGCTGTGTGGACACGTCAGCGAGGGCCAGCGAGGATCAAGGCGACCGTGCACAACCTTTCGTCACAAGAATACGAAGACGACTCTGAAGATGTCCTGTCGGTCGTATCGCCAGTCTGAACAAGGGACCGGACAGGCAGTGCACAGCAAACAAAAGCAGGCCACCCTGACGCACACGGTGGCTCCCTTCCTAGCCAATCGTAGCCGCGTCACAGCTGGGACGCCGTTGCGCCCTCCCTCGCTTAAGGGGGTCACAGGTTACAGCTTACGCCCTAGCAGTATATCCCAGCGCGAACTGTTCACTGCTCGCTGCCAGGAGCACATCCGAATTCTCCCTTCGTCGGCTCTATTCCGCCCTCTATGCCTCTCGCCCGCTGGCCAATATCCCCTCCACGTGATCGTTGTCATTATGCCTTGGGCTGTAGCACCTTGACGATTCGACTTGCGAACAGCACAGCCAACGCAGACAGTGGAGCACAAGAGCGAATGTATAACTGGTAGGGCATTGACATGGACTGTATGGGACGGATGGGAGAACGTGCAGGAGAACAATGTCTGTTCAGGAGGTCGCTCTCTGATGATGCCGCCGCAGAATCAGGGAACAACAACCCCCCGTCATCCAAGCATTGGTTCGAGTCTGCCGCGTCTGGGCTGCGCCCTCGCAAGCGTGCTGGTCACTCGTCGCATGCACGTAAATTTTCAAGCAGCCGTGGTCGTTGTTCTCTCTTCTTGTTACGCATCATACCTTGGAAAACTGTACACGAACAGCAGAACATTACACAGAACCTATATCAAACTTCAATGGCTACGATGTCTACCATGTCTATCAAGAAGGCCGGCAAGCAGCCTATGCGTGCTGGTACCTCGACCGCCGCCCAGCACCCGGTCGGAAGCTCCTCCTCCGCAACCGTTGAGACAGGCCACTTTCATGGTCTCGACGAGGGATCGGAACGCCACTATTCAGATAACAATGGGACGGAACATGTTCCTGTCCAGTCTCAGTAGGTTGATCTGACATTCACCTCAGTGTCCCTGCTGACCACCATGCTCAGAGAAGGTCTCCAACATTGGGACATCAACAACCCAATGACCAGAGCCAAAGCCATGGAGCTCCAGCCGCTGCTCCAGGGGCCGACTACCCATGCTACGATGATGAACACCACCGTCCACCAGAAGATGCATGTCAACGCCAGTGGTCAAGGAGGGCGTTCTGAAGAAGCAGGGACTACACCAACTGCACACGATATCCCTGAGCCCGCGGCTGGGACTCATGGTCAGGTTGCTACTGCTGCCATCGACCAAGCCGATGGCCCAGGCAATATGCCGCCAGTGGGCGATGCGGCAGCGCGACAACGCAAGCGCGATAGAGTCGCCGCCTGGATGCGGACCTACGGCATTCGTGTCGCAGGCGTCGGCTCTGTCGTCGGCTCCATCGTCATGAAGATCTTGGAGGCTACAGACACAGTGCAGTTCTAGTGCGGTCAGCATCTACACATCGGCAGCTATAGTTCGTACCAGTCGAGGCAGGCGTTGGTTGTTTGATGAGATGGGCCTGTACAGCGAGCATATTCAGTAGCGATTTCCTTCGTGCTTCAGTCCTCGGTATCTATCCAGTTACCCCTGTTACAGTCCACTTGCCTTCACTCCAGTGTCATTGTGCCATTCTCGTCGACCTGTGTTTCCAAAGCTGTCCAAGTTCTGATGTCCAAATTCTGAGAGCTGTCGCCTGTAACCTGTAACCCTCTCGCTTGTGCCCGAGGGCGCCACGACCTGCAGGAATGAAGACTACTGGAAATGCTTGAGAATGTGGCTGTCTAGATCGTCTTTAGCAGCACGTTCCGTCACAATCCATGATACCCGGATGAAGTGCGATGTCTTGGAAAGCAATAAAGTCGCCAACTGTTGGTCGTGTAAAATCGTTACATTAGTACGACACAGTCGGTGTAGCAGTAAGTGCTGGGTTTGATATACACGAGTCCCTTTGACAAACTCTGAAACTTCATCTTTTCTTCAAAGAACCTCCCGGACGGTTCCAGCAGGGCCGGCTGGAATTTTGGAACGACTTCCAAGATGATGAGGCAACCTTGACATGATCTCGTCTTCAGTGCGAGAAACCAGTAGCGATGGGCCAGGTACGGTCGCTCGCCTTCTTGGGAACATGGTCGCAGGTTGTGGCATGTCGGGCAGGTCCATTGAAAGTTGCAGGCTGGACAAAGCGTACAACCACGAGAAGGAACGCAACACCGACCAAAGATCCGCAAAGCGATCTTTGAACTTCATCGTCAGTCAGGTCCATAGGATGAGGTAGGCTGTCCTCCGCATATTCGATCCCGTCGCAGTCCAGGCGCTTCGCACACCCCCGCCTATAGAAGGTGGAACCGCTGCAGGACCGTTTGTCGAAATGCAGCATCTGATCATGCACGTGTTATTGATCGGCGACATCCCATCTCTTTCTCGCATCACACTGGGCGTCGAAAATTAATCATTCAGGTTACGCTCGCCGTGAGCAATCGTAAGAGTAGGAGTGTAAGGGCATTAGCTGGCTGGATTAAGCAAAAGATGTTTAGAGTGCGGTGTTCGTGACATTGCTGTGGTGATGCAAAAAGTTTTGCTTTTGGGATTCCAAAAACATACAACACAGGGGATTCCCTTCTGGTCACCCACGAAAGTACTAATCCTGCGGTCAAGTGCTTGTATATGGGAGAGCGGACGGGATCCCTAATTTTCACTTGCCTATGGTCGTATGTGCTGAAACACAAGATCTGACAAATATATAGCTATGCAGAAAGCTTAGTGGATCGGCTCAACGAGCCCGAGGGGCCTGAAGGCGAATGTCCATCTGGCCAAGCAAGTTAAAGCATCCTGCATGCACTTGCCTCACGACTCTGCTAATTCACTGGCCTCCTCACCAGCAAACTGTTGCCTGCCTGGCATCACCGCCGGCCAATATCAACCAGGTGGTAGACGCTCGCCGACGGCGAGTTGCTAAGTGGCGTCCATTGAGACGCAGCCTGCGTCAAATCGCATTCGTGCGCAGTACGCCTGTACACTCCGCCACTTGCAACTTGACTGGTGTGCTATCTTCGAAAGGCCACGCACTGAAGCTTTGCAGCTTTGCATGCTACGCCGGCTGTAACGACGATCGGTGGACTCGAACAATTAGATATGGTCTCAAGTGGTCAAAAACGTGGCCATGCCATGCGCTCGACATCACTTTCTGTGCTGCAACCATACGAGAGTTTGCCTTGCCTATTTGCAAACGACCTGTAGCGCTGCAGTGCCTGACTCGTCACTGTGATCTCTATAGGCAATAGGCCTAAGACTCCTTTAATCTGCCGAATCCGCTCCACTGCTCCTGTATCGGTGTTGGAACGCAGCCACATTTCGCATCAGATCTCAGACATGGCTAGGAGGACCGCGTTCTACGACGCACGTTACGCCCAACAGTACGATGGCCGCTGCCGGCGGTAAGCAGAATATCACAGAGACTTATGTATTGGCCCAAGGCCCATGACAAGACTCCAGCAACATTATACATTGCTGGCTGTCGCCGGAAGCCCACTTCTACTTTCTTCTGTCTTGACTATGGTCTGCCCGCAACTCATGCTCGTGGCACTTGGAGCACTCTCGATCTTGATCGAGCCGGCTGCCAGCACTGCTTCTTCACAGCAATACTCAAACGCCGCCGCAACATTATACGGCCGCAAATACCAACTAAGCTGTGGGTACGAGTGCACTGGTCGCAGCTACAAATCTAGATGGCAGTCTTGCTATAGCGACTGTCTCCAAGCTTGGGCCGCGGGCTCTAGTCGTATTGCAGCAGCTTGGATTCGCTCGAGCCAGCTGTGCTATTACTTTGATTTTCTGGCAGCTGGAAGTTGACCGGTAAAGGAGACGGGTGCAAGTGCCATCCTCTGGCAGATCGTAGGTGATGCGAACAGAATCCTCGCCAGTATCGCAAGTTCGACATGCACCACCCAAAGTATAGCCATCGCAGTAAGCTAGACAGCTGAGGTCTGTGTAGGCTACCTCTATCGTTGACAGCAACCCTTCTCTTGTCTCTGTCCCTGCAGAATCGTCGTTGCGGGGGTCCTCGTCTAGGCGTCTAGCCTGGCTTACGGCGTCGTGCAGACTTTACCTGATCGTCCACAACACCTGCCATGTGGTCATCACACCTGATGCTCAAGCACATCTTGTCAATTCCTTTACTACGCGAGCCTCTCCCCTAAAACTCTCCGGCATTCCAGCAAGAATATGCCAACACCCTCAACCAGTACCCGGCTATGCATAGACTAGAAAGCGATATCGATGCGTTGATGTAATCATGCTTTCGCGCCTCGTCGATGACTGTGAGCGACACCAAGACCGTGTTGACGACAACGGGAGTCATGGCTCCTATGGTGGCGGGGTAGACGAGGCGGTCGTGGCAGCCGAACAGTGGTGTTCGGCAGTGTGAACATCCCGTCTGGAGCGCCTCGCCCATTAAATCTAAGCAGCGCATGCAAAGTTGATGGTCACAAGGTAGGGTGGTGCGGCGTTAATCATCGTCTAGATAGAGTCCGCATTCTTCTCCATCGTCCTTATGCGCAACAGTCTCCAAGCCACACATGAAAGTGGCAAGGCTTGGCAGGTTGCTCAGGGGAAAGTTACCGGAGTGCAAGTGTATGTCGTGTATCCTGTAGCCAGGATGAGCGCCACAGCGACTTGTCAAAGTACCGCAGACGTTCAGGTTGCTGCGTCGCTATTGCCGGACCTGCTTCGTCAGAAGACCAAGAGAAGGCATAAGACCACGAACATGAGCGCTTGCATTATTGCAGCAAATCTTCGAAGGCGGGCCGTACCCTCGTCTGACTGATGATCACCGGCCCGATCGAGACAGGTCGACCGTGTATCGCTCGATGGTTATGGTGTAGCTGGACCGAATACGAGGCAAGGTAATGGGAGCTCTCTTCATCCAATGCTCTGAGATCGGTGTGCTGAGCCCGACGGTTGTCGGACGGAGTGTTAGCCTTGTGGTTCGGGATGTACCGCGCAAGATATTGGTCTGGTGCTTCTAACAGCTGTACTGTCGCAGGACGAAAGGTGAGGTGGCGATGAATCTCACTAGTTGGCCTGCGTCCTGTACGGGTCAGGTGAAGTCCTCAGCCATCCTGCGTCGAACACATAAGCGCATGTGTGATCGGGCCTTCTGTGATAGGCAGCATTCATGGTATTCGTGGCAGGCAGAACCAATAATCAGATTCCGAAGACCCAATGCGCCGGGATCACTAGCTTTCACTGGCCCGGTATTGCTTGGCCCTTGTGTGGAGCGTCTATTACGTCCTCAATGAACCATAAGTTGCAGCCTTGTGACAGCTCTCGCGAGGTCACCAAAAGGGTTCATAAAGACTCGTCGAAGTCCGTCTTCCTCATGACAGACGCAGAGTCGGTGCAAGCATCTCGAGCAACTATCGCTGGCCATGGACTGTATGCGCTGGATGTTCAGCCTGGTGCTAGCTGTCTCTGGCCCTCATACGGTCAACGCAGTGAGAGTAATGAGGCTGGAGCCTAGGATCATGGCCAAAATGCAGGTTGTTGCAAAACCTAGTAGTACATCTGGACAGTCCACATGACCCACAGGTCCATAGGAGCCCGATCCGGATCAGAATCCATCAATCCCACTTCCTTCTTATACAGCTTCTTGTGAAAGACCCGCACACCAGCGATCTTCTCCTTCAACTGGTCAGACCACTCATCCTCGAAGTCATCTTGTAAGTTGTAGAGATTCTCTTCCCTGGCAGTGACAGCAACACAGATGACCGCCGTCCGATCTACTCGCCTCGGAGCGACAACAGGGACATGCTCATCCCAGTCTTTAGCCCAGGCTCGTCCGACGTAGTCTGCTCTGACTCCGAAGTTGAGGACTTTGTGGATGTCCTTCACAAATTCTTGGCGGCACGAGTTCGACTCGTTGTCATGGCCGCATTTGAGCTCGACGCCGATGCTCTGCTGGCCGGAGTAGCCGTAACCTCGCCAGTACTTTGGCATGCCCCAGAGGTCCACTCTTCGGAGGTGCTTGGGGTGGTCGTTGTAGATGCGCTCCTCACCGGTCCATGTCAGCTGTCCGCCAAGTCCACCATTCAGAAGCTCGGATTGCAGGCGCGCTTCCCAGCCGTAGCGATGGGTCATCAGCTCATTGATAAACTGCCTTCTAATATACTTTTCGTTCTCCGATTTGTCGTGAGCGGTGAGGTAGTTGGCTATCTCCATTATGGGAATAAGGTAGTCCTGCACTGTCGGAAGGTGCTTTGTGTCGCCAACAATGCTAGCGGCATACTCTTGGCTATGAAGCTGACGAGTGGTAGACATCTTTTCGGAGTTGGAGTGAGGTGGACAAGCACAATCGACCGTCGAAAAAGGCAGTGTTTGGAGTCAGAAGAGCTCAGAACCCGTCGCGAGGAGCAGAGATCTTGAGATATGTTGCCGAACCCAGGCACAAGCTGAGGTGTGTGAAGTAAGCAGGCTGCAGCAGGCGCAGCCCAAAGCATCTAGTTCCACCGCAAAGCGCATTATTAGACTTCTCAATTGGTCAGTGAGTCTATTCGTGAAGGCTTCGTCACAGGCTAGGCGCCCGGTTGCCTTGCTATGCAACCCTCTTGTGGCTGAGGTTCAGCTGGCTGCATTGGCTGCTTGGTCGTTTAGAGATGGTCCACGCGTGCCAAGCGGCTTCATCAAGGACATTGTCTTATTCATGTGTATCATCAAGTCGTATCAATACTCATACACACAGTCGGCCGCACCTGGACACCCCTGACTGGACATCAAAGCCAAAGCCACGCCTCAAGCTCACCATCAGACCGTCAAACGACCAATGTCAACATCCATCCCAGATCTTCCCCACACCCGGTTCTTCTCACCACCTCACAACTTCGCCCTCTCCTCATCCCTCCACAACCCAACCAACCCCTCCTCACTCTTCCCCAAAACCGGATCCCTCTCCGGCTTCGGCACCGCCCACACCTCTTGGAAGTCCCTCGGCTCCATCCCTACCGCAAAATCCCAAGTCTGCCCCTCCGGATAACACCCCATCATCGTGAACCCCTCCAACCGGATCCCATCCAACGCGCTCGCCGGGTCTTCCGCCTCAACTCCCTTCCCCGTCCCCGGCGTTAACAACTTGAACTCCGAACTCCACGGGCTAGGGTTATAAGTCTTATGCGCAACCCCGGCCGGTATGATGAACACATCCCCTTCCCTCGCTGTGACTTCTATTCCGCCATCTTCCCATTTTCCGCCAGTGGTGTTGGCATCCATGTCATCGGAGGTGTCGGCGACGCCAAAGCGGATTGTCGCTGTTCCACTGAGGACTGTCATGCATTCGTGGGCGTGGGAGTGGTAGTGGGAGAGTTGTGTGGGGCCGTAGCGGAAGATCCAGTGCGTTTTCCAGAGGTTTGAGGTGTAGAGGTTGTGGATGGCGCTGAGTCTTCCGGAGGAGGACAGGGTGTGCTGAGACATTAGGCCGGTGTAGTGGAGGAGGGGGTAGGGGGAGTTGGGGATAAGGGAAGTGGGTTTGAGGTGGTATTTTTTGACTTGGACTGAGGGCATGGTGGAGGGGTTGGTGAGATGTGTGAGGCTATGGTGTCTTGCTTCTCTTTAGTGTCGTGTGGTGATGTGTTGATTCTAAATGTATACTCCGCCTCTGTTTCTCCTACAACCATCGCCATGGCATTATTTATACCCTACATGACCTGGACGTGCGGTCTGACAGGCCGATAGTGAGGGGAACGATTATCCAATGATACGGGCGGTGGCACCATGGGTGGGCTGAAGCGCAATGACCTTCCAATCTCGACTGTTCCTGGACTTACTGTCCTTTTTGAGCGACATGAACTGCACCAGTGTGATCTCGATGTTGATGGAGATGGAGATATCGTCGGGCTGACAAAACCACCCCGTGCACGCCAATAATCATTCCATCTCTGCTTCCGGGCTCCGATGGCTGGGTCATGCTTAAAGTTCGGCATGAGTCCAGCTCTTGCAGCCTCCAAAACGTCTCACAAATGCGTGGTAGCTTCCAATGGTGCATGTTCCGTCGTGAATGCCAGTCGGCAAAGCACAGCCGCAGTCGTCATCACCACGTTCCGTGGGCTCACTCGGCCTAGTACAGTGGGTGGAAGTGGGACACCATACGACGGACCACTGCAACAGAGAATCTGTCGTAAACATTCCTCGTTCCAACTTGATACCCCTCGAGCACCTCAAATCCGGAGAGCGAGCGAAGAACATGACTTTGTTACCCTACTAGTTGTGCCGGCCAATGCTTGCTGGCTACTTAGCTTCACAAAGGCAACAGAGACAGCTGTACACGATCCGTTGAGGAATGTTAGAGACCAAGCCAGCGATAAACAATGGCATAGTCAAAGTACCCCACTCCGCCTTGCATACGAGCGACAACTATTGATACAACATTCGTATACCAGCAGCAGCAATGGAGAACTCCCGGCTCGGCAATCTGCCAGCAGAGCTACGAAATCTCATCTACGGCTTCACCCTGCACCATCCGTCCGCCGTGGAGATCTGGAAAGAACCAGGAATCCTACGAGCATGCAAGCAGATCAGATTGGAGGCTGAGCAGATGTTCTACGCCGTGAACGACTTCTTCGGAATCGAGCACGAGGATCATGAGAGCCATGGGCTGTGCTGCCAGTGGCTGAAGATAAAGGCACCGCATCTGCACCTTATCCGCAGCCTCCAAATCCGCTGCGACATGCCTTCGCTTGGTAAAAAGATGGCACAGACCGACCCGACCCAGGATGAGGAGATTGACGACGAAGTGGCCTTTCGAGGATTCTATCACCAATTGCATATCATGGATGAGCTTCGCGAAGCGCAATTCGGAAGGGATGTCGGGAATGTCGTGCGGTTCACGCTCAATGGCGCGCACGACGCTGAACACTTTGACAAGATTGATGTCATGTCAACGGAGGATCAGGATCGATATCGAAGCGCCAAGTTTCTCATCTTCTTCTTGGTGTATGGCCTGGACACGACTATGGACAATGCGGAGGCCAGCACGGCGGACAAGCTTCTTCGTGGTATGGACGATGCCATTCAGCAGCGGCGGCTGCTAGCGGGTAGCATGGCTCTGGCGTGAGAGCGGCTAGGAATATATGTTTCTCAATCGACGAGTCCTATTCAACCATTCTGCACAACTCGACCATTGGCGAGCAGACGCTGGAGGCTGGTCTGTGCAGCGCTGAGCGATCTTGCACGAGACGCTGGGCGGGCAGCTGTTTCTGGGGTGACTGTAGTCTGCGAAGAGTTCCTCGTGTGCTCCTGTTGCGACAAGTCGAGATCGGTCGCCATGGCCGTCGTGGTCCCAACTGGTAGCATCCTGCCCATACTACCAATCCTGATCTGACGCCGTGGTCTACTCTCCTGCGTCTGTTGCTTCCTGAAGCTAAAGATACTGGCCTTCTTCTTGCTCTTGCGGCTTCCCTCGCTACTGCCAGAGCTCCCTTCTGGCACGCTCGTCAACGCGCGACGAATGACACCACTGGGGCGCATCACATGCGAGCGCATATTCCTCGAGTTCGTCGCCGTAATCTCGCCGAGCGGGGGGAGGTGCGAGGCATACTCGTCGGCCAGACTCATACGGTTCTTGGCGCATATCTCCGCGATGCCCTCGATCGCACTCTGCAGCTCCGGGCTGTTCACCGTCCGGAGAATGTCGTCGAAGGCGAAGGAGGAGATCGGAGGCAGCGCTTGCGTGCGCACAGTGTTGCCAGAGCCGGGTGCCAGGGCAGCATTAGGCCTACTATTAGTGTATGCCCTCACGAGGACAGGCTGCTGTGCCATGGCGGCATGGCGGGATCTCTGTGTTCGGAGGAGCTCGTGGGAAGCTGAAAGAGGAGGTGCTGGTGCTCAAGTGCGAGTCTTGCGCGATTAAGCTGTGGTCATCTCGAGAAGCGACAATATATGTGAGACCGTCTGTTGCGCTGGCAGTCACACTGCAGAATGCATCTCATGCATGGCAATCACACATATCATTTCTATCATGTGAATCACAGCATCAACATCTTCGCCTCACTGCGAACACATGTTTTGACATCCAAACCAACATATTTGCCACTCGATATTCTATCTCTTGGCGCTTCCTCTCTACTTTCTAGCATCGCCAGCGCTTCGCCTCCCGCGCAACAATAACTCATTCTTGTCGCGTGAGGCATACAACATCACTATGGCACAAAATGGCGAGATCAAGATCAAGAGCGCCGCTCCAGACGCTCAAGAGCCAAAAGCAGATGACGCGCCCATCGTCAACGTCGGAGACCAGCCTGAAGTCTCGCCCGCCAAGTCTTCGGTCAAGTCAACGGAGGCTGAGGAGGTGAGTGGAATGTCGCATCGACCGTATGCGGTACACATGGCCAGACCCAGAGCGAGGACTCTATGACTTCTCGCGCACGATACATGCCTCTTGATGCGTTCGCCTATATGGCGCCTGAGTTTAGGATCGCTACTTTGAAGGACACATGATCCATGCTCTTTCATGCCTTGCTGACGTAGAGCAGGAACAGAGCAAGGACGAGCTAAAAGATGGTGATTCCAAGCAACAACCTACAGACGAGGAGCTGGTGAGTTCGAGCGAGTCCTGCAATGAGGAGCATCTTTGCCGACCATTTTCTTTGCCATCAATTCGTCGCGCTGGCTAGCCTTGTCCTTCAAGCCTAAGAGAGGTGATCGCAGTATGTGCCATACTCGACTCCGTTCGATGGCAAGTCTCCATCACCATGACACGATTTTGGCTGTATCGTGGTTCGAGATGCAGAAACAATCACGCCCCGAACCAGCGACATACGCAGGTGTGAGCAGGCTCTGTCCTTGACTCGTGCCTCACGTCTTACGGCCTAGCACAGTCGCGTTGCATGAACACACCCGCAGACTGGCGTCGTCCACAATTGATAGCCACATGGAAGATCCTGTCACATCTCGCACGCAATGACTTATCACCACGTACTAACAGCCCGTCAAGAAGGCAAAGCATAGGTGGTTCAAGTGCCCAGCTGATGCAGCGACCTATGGACCGGATCAATATTATTACGTTCATGCCGACAGCCAAGAATCCAGGTGGATCGAACCGGAAGAGCCATATTGGATCTACAATATAGCGACTGGCGAGGCAGATGTCACCGCCGGTTTGCAGATTCCAGCTACCACCAAGAAGCGTAGGCCGCAAATTGAGATGCTCTGCCTCTTTCGCATAGCTAACTTGATCGTCAGCCACTAGTGAGAAGTCAGGTCCGGTGCCGCCAGAGGAGTGGGAGGACTGGATGGGTTATAACCCCAAGGTGCATGGCAACTACGACCCGAATGCAGCCTACGCTCAGGTGCATAAACAGAAGCGCGCTGAGGAGCAAGCAGCCATGGTGGATCCATTTGCGCCAGCCCCCGGGACCGCAGCGTACGAGTCTACGATGGCGTTGAACCGCTTCAGTGGGTCGGTGCAGAAGCAGGATCTCAACCCGGAACGCCACAGCGATGCGGCAAAGAGTGGTCGGCAGATGAATGCCTTCTTCGATGTCGATGCTGCTGCAAACGCCCACGAAGGCCGCTCGCTGAAGGAGGAAAGACAGTCCAAGAAGCTGTCAAAGGAGGAAGTCAAGGCATTCAACCAAGCGCGGAAGGAGAAGAAGATGAAAAAGAGGATGGCTTTCTACAAGTCGTGAGCGAACATAAGGATGCCTTTCCTGTGAGCTCTGCATGGTCAGAGTACCAATGATACCCTAAGCATAAAAATGTTTCCTTGTCCGATTATGCATTGATAATGTATTCAAATTCTCTGATGTTTCCAATTCGAACTCATTCCTTACATAATAAGTTCAGCGGAGGGTTGAGTCCTACAAGCAGTAAGGTCCTGCATGGCCCGCAGATGGCTAAACAACTTGCAGGGTTAGCAGGGGATTCGGCTTCACAACATATGGCGAACCACTCCCCTTACGAATACGCTTTCGCCGTCTCACGCTACAGTGCGACAGCTGATGAACCGAGTCTTACCAAACAGCCACGAAGCGTGGGGCAGCTGAATGGTGCCGGTGGGAAGCCTACGCTCGGCACGAATCCTTTGAGCTCACCAGCGCTCTAGATGCATAGTGCGATTTTATGGCTCACGTATGACATCTATGAAGCTTTCGACATAAGACGGCGCTTTACCTCGTGACATGAGCGCCTCAGTTCATCATCACTGGGGAAGGTTGAGCCGCTCAGACCGTACACCTTCATAGCCGCCATCTCTAAAGAAGCAGTCCAGGACCTAGAACGGATCCAGCCGTCATGTTAACATCCAAGTTCTCGATTCCCTCTGAGTTCCAGTCCCAGCTCCGGATCAAAGAAGTAACAGACAACCGAACCGACGCCGAGATTCTAGCATCCCTCACGCAGCATGCTCCCATCACTTCGGAAAAGAACGTCTGGGCGTTCTGGGACAAGGGGGTCCAGAAGATGCATGGCTGTACTCAACGAAATGTCTGCGACTGGGTGCGGATTTGCGGCTCAGGCTCCAGTCCCTGGACGATCCGCATCCTGGACGCAATCCCAGAGAGTCCAAACTACGCCCTGAAGTGGGTAGACGCCTCGCTCCTTCCCAAAAGCTTCGTCGATGGCACAATGGAGGGACCCTACATAGGCCCTCACTCAGCAGACTTCCTTCGCGGCGCACTCTTGTACCTCTACGGCGGCGTCTTCATGGACGTCGGTAACATTCTCTTTCGACACCTCGACCACATTGGCTGGAACGAGCTCGAAGATGACAACAATACGTACCGCATAGCGGTGCCCTTGATGTACGGCCAAGTCATAGCCAACCACTTCGTCATGGCGCGCAAGAACGATCCCTTTATCAAACGCTGGCATGATCTTTTCATCCATCTCTGGCACGGCCGCACTTCGCACGTCGGAATTATCCAAGATCCATTATTGGAATTCGCAACGAGACTTGACTTCTCCTCTTCTCGCGCCTCAGACTTCCACTGGGACTTCAAGATCGAGCCCGTACAAGTCTTCGAGTACATCTCCCAAGTCCTCTCCTGGCTGCGGCTCTGCATGCTCTCCGGCTCCAGCACGGACCCCTTCAACGGCAGCGAGTACTGGCAGCACAAAGTCTTCTGCTTCGATGCCCTGCAAGAGGATTGGCCAGCTGAAGCTACCATCGGCTTCAAAGGTGAGGATACGTATAATGCGCTGAAGGTCAGACTTGATGCGACGAAAGATGAGACTTGGGAGAAGAGTTATCACTTGGTTTGGAGGATGTTGACGAAATCTGCCATGCAAAAAGTCACGCATGGGAAACATTTGACGAAATATGTGCATCTAGGAGTGCTGTGGGATGAGAATGATGGAGATGATTGTGAGCCGGGGACGTTTGTGGAGCTGCTTAGGTATGGTGCGAGGAATTTCGAACAGACGAGGGAAAATGTTGTGATGATTCCTGCGGTGAAAGCGGATGTGCTGATGGAGAAAGGGTTGTTGGAGCCATAGTCTCCACTTTGGATACGGTTTGTTGGATAGTAGTAGAACAAAGTATAAAATTTAACAGGGTAATCAAGGGTGAAACTGTTCAAGGAATGGCGAACCGATTTATGTACACGTCCGTCAAACGGAGGGCTGTGGCAGTGAGCTATCGGAGGTCGAAATTCCACTGATCTCCTGCATCATTCTCACCGCTATTCTAAACTGCAAAACCGACATTCAAGCAGGCCCGGCGGCCTCTAGGTATCCTCATCATGCAACGCCATTCAACAGGTAGCTGGACCCCAGCAGCAGGCTCTTGCCTTGCCCAGATTCCGGAACCCTGCAGCTCATCAATCGACTTGTGCATAGGCTTAATTAATATGACCCAGGTAGATTGAAGAGAACTCGTGAGACGGTCCGTGGAGGCGATAATCAACGTTTTTGCATGAAGTATCAAAGTGGAACTTCTATGCAGAAAGCTGTGTCTTTGCCGCTTCGGTCGAGCTCTGTGTGGCGAACGCGTTGGCCAAAACATGCCTTCGGAGATGTGAAATGAAGATCATGGCGCTAGGCGCTTGTGATGTGCTTGGGATGATTGCTGAAAGGTCAACTGCACTGCACAGTCCATCGAGGATGAGCACGAGGTAGAAGCAGTCTTTTTTGAATGGCCGCCACCCTCCTGTGATGTCGGGTGGGGAAGTGTCCTAATCACGTTCGAAGTCTTTGCTTATGGCTGGGTCGAGACGTTCCGGCGTCGAGAAGGGTTCGGCGAAACATGTCTCTGCACTTTGCGGTTCCCCGCCACGTTATACGATCGAGCAGCTGGTCCCAGCGACCGTGCGTCTCGGATGGTCTGCGACATCAGGCTGTGTGCCAGCGCCGGGTCTAACGATGACTATCGGCGTGCACGTGCACCGCTCGATGACATATCCACAGTCGATGTAGTCGTCGATTCGGCGTTGAGGTTGGGAAATGGCGGCGAAACAGGCAGGCGCACGGGTGCCGCGGTCGTTTGAATGGTGTATCTACTCCCAACGCTCTCAGCGTCGTGCGTGGGTAGGGGCGGCGGGCTAGGAGGTACTGTAGATATAGCGATGAGAAAACCAAGCCGGGAAGACGTCCGAGAACGGAGCTGCCATATTCTAAGCGCCTTCTCTCACACACTGTGCACACCCCACAAGTTGACGTGCGGAGAACAATGGAGATGTGGGAACCCACCTACATAATGACTGATGAGCTACCGGGAGCCCGACAGCATAGAGGTGTGGGTGCATGATGGGGGCATTGTGACAGGCATGAAAACCGTTGGCCCTTCCCGCCGCTTGCATCCACGCAACACACGTTCTCCACCTGCACTAACGTTAGTTAGAGCTAGAACTAGAGCTTGGGCCGCTCTTGCCTACCCTACCAACCTACCTCCAGCATTTCGATTGCTTCAATTCATCCTGTCCTTCCTCCAAATTCCTTGGTGAAGCTTCACTCTTGCATACCCAGCACTAGCTTCAGATCTGCTGCCACGCGCTCCACGAGGTATGTTTGGAAACAGCCCCGTTGTTTGACACGGTGCGGAATGCCGACCAGCCCAGCGAGAGCGAGCTGACCCCAAAGCTGCTCGCCGTGTTACATCATATCGCGCCGCTTGGAGTGCTACCCGAGCAGTAACACTTACACCCATTGAAACAGAGCCCCCGCTTCACTTCCGAGACATCCTCTCGAGCACTCGATACACACGAGAAACAGTCTTGACCTGGCATTGAGCCACACATACACACCTTCACCATGACCGACACCCCGCGGAGAGACGTGCGGAATCATGTCCTCTTCGAAGTCGCAACTGAGGTTGCCAACCGGGTGGGCGGTATCTACAGTGTGCTCAAGTCCAAGGCGCAGGTCACAACGGCAGAGTATGGTTCTATGTACACCCTACTCGGTCCGCTGAACCGCGCCTCCGCTGCCGTCGAGGTCGAAGAGATCGAGCCGAGAGACCCAGCATTGATCGCAACAATCAAGAGCATGAACGATCGGGGCATTCAGACACTCTACGGACGATGGTTGATCGACGGAGCACCTCGGGTACTGCTCTTCGACACTGGCACTGGCTACTACAAGCTCGACGAGTGGAAGGGTGACCTGTGGTCGACGGCAGGCATTCCCAGTCCTCCCGACGACCACGAGACAAACGAGGCCATTGTCTTTGGTTACCTCATTGCCTGGTTCCTGGGCGAGGTAAGCCGGCGAGCTTGTTTGCGCATCTGGTTTCACACGCTGACCTTGGCAGTACGCCTACCACAACAAGGAGAACGCCATCATTGCGCAGTTTCACGAGTGGCTAGCAGGTGTTGCGCTACCTCTATGCCGTAAACGAAAGATTGATGTCACCACCATCTTTACCACACACGCAACCCTCCTAGGTCGCTACCTCTGCGCCGGCTCGGTCGACTTCTACAACAACCTGCAGTACTTCGATGTGGACGCGGAAGCTGGCAAGCGTGGCATCTACCACAGATACTGTATCGAACGCGGCGCGGCGCACAGTGCAGACGTTTTCACCACTGTCAGCCATATCACGGCTTACGAGAGTGAGCACCTGCTGAAGCGCAAACCCGATGGGGTCCTTCCCAATGGCTTGAACGTGAAGAAGTTCTCCGCGACTCACGAGTTCCAGAACCTGCACCAAGTCAACAAGGACCGAATCACGGACTTTTGTCGAGGTCACTTCTACGGGCACAACGACTTTGATCCGGAGAAGACGCTGTACTACTTCACTGCTGGACGATACGAGTACAGGAACAAGGGTGTCGATATGTTCATTGAGTCTCTGGCCCGACTGAACCACCGCATGAAGGCTGCCAACTCGGACATGACCGTCGTTGCTTTTATCATTATGCCTGCACAAACGAGCTCTTTGGCTGTCGAAGCACTGAAAGGCCAAGCAGTGATCAAGTCGTTGCACGATACCGTCGGTCATATTGGAAAGAACATCGAGAAGAAGCTCTTCGAGAAGTCCCTATCGTGGCACGAAGGCCAGGAGCCGCCGGGCGAGAAGGACCTACTAAACTCGCAGGACAAGATCATGCTCCGACGACGATTATACGCGATGAAGCGCCACACTCTCCCACCCATCGTCACGCACAACCTCGTCAACGATTCCGAAGACCCGGTCCTGAACCAGCTCCGTCGTTGCCAGCTTTTCAACCACCCGTCCGACCGTGTCAAGGTTGTGTTCCATCCAGAGTTCTTGAGCTCGGGTAACCCAGTCTTGCCAATGGACTACGACGACTTTGTGCGCGGAACCAACATGGGCATCTTCAGCTCATACTACGAGCCCTGGGGATACACGCCAGCAGAGTGCACGGTCATGGGTGTGCCTTCGATTACCACGAATCTTTCTGGCTTCGGCTGCTACATGGAAGAGTTGATTGAGAATGCACAAGATTATGGTATCTACATTGTCGATCGCAGAATGAAGGGTGTGGACGACAGCGTGAATCAGCTTACGGATTTCATGTACCAATACACGCAAAAGAGCAAGCGACAACGGATCAACCAGCGTAACCGAACGGAGCGCCTCAGCGATCTGCTTGACTGGAAGCGCATGGGCATGGAGTACGTCAAGGCTCGTCAGCTGTCTCTCCGACGAGCGTACCCCGACAGCTTTTCGGGCGACGACGAAGAGCCCGGCTTCTTTGATGGTACCGAGAACATTAAGATCAGCCGGCCACTCTCTGCTCCCGGCAGTCCACGTGAGCGCAGTGGCATGATGACCCCGGGCGACTTTGCATCACTCCAGGAAGGCCGTGAAGGCCTGAGCACGGAGGACTACATCGCGTGGAAGTTGCCAGAAGAGGTATGCAGGTCGCAAATATGCTGGGAACGACATTATACTAACACAATCGCAGGAGGAACCCGAAGACTACCCCTTCCCGCTGACACTAAAGACGAAGAACAAGACGGGCGACTCAGGCTTGGCAGGCAGTGGTACCGCGACTCCGACCATGGTTAACGGCAATGGTACGTCGCTGCCACTGCGCGTGCAGCCCGAAGCAGGATCCTAATGAGCGATAGTAGCATGAAATGAGCGTAGAAATTGGATTGATTTGAGTTCCGTCGCGATATTTCAGAACGGCGACTGCATCGTTGATGTCGAGCTTCAGGCTGCGTACCCAGCATTGCATCCTCGGGTACTTCTTGTAAAGCTTGTGTAGTATTTGTACAATGATATCGAGAAGGTCTTACTTAGCGGGGCGCCCTGCCTGTCGGAAAGAGAAGGAGACATGTCGGCGGTGATTAAGCGCCTGATCAATTCGAAGTTTAACCTGGCCAGCTTATTGCTGATGAATACCAGCTTACTTCACGATCTTGCAAGCAAAGCGACAGCTCAGTTCATAACGGAAATGTCTTATCGCAAAGCTACAAACGGACTCGAAGCTCACCCAAGATGAGATGAACCTATACCTGTTCATGATCCAGCCGTCTAACACACATCTGGAGCGCACTATGCAGAAGGCATGGGATGGCGCTGGGCTACAAGAGGGAGCGCTCAAGCGCCGCCTTGCTCTGTTCCTGTTCCCACGCTGCTCAACATTTCAAACAGCATCATCACACTGCTGTTCCGTGATCTAGCGGTGCTTGCCGCCGCCATTTCTAACCATGCCGCCTCTGCAAGCGTCGTGCGCAAGCCTGTGCGGCACCACACTGGCTCCGCCAATGACGCTCATCCGACATCGAGCACTGGTGGGATGCCGTACTTGAACGGAACGGGAACACAGGCGGCTGCCGCAACAAGTGGTCCATCTTACTTCAACGCGGCTCGGTCTTCCAGCCAGTCTACACACCAGCTTACACCAATGCCACGGCTGTTCTCAACCAGCCCATACGCGGAAAAGGCGAAGGTACAGCTGGCTCTTGTGATGCGGCATGTCGCGATGACTTCACTCATGGGACTATTCTTATGAATGCAGCTTCTGCGGCTACGTATGCCCTCGATCAGGTGCACCTCTGGGAGGAATGCTGGGAGCAGCCAATGTGTCAGAACGCTGTCGCGCTGATGGATGTTGACGCTGATACTTCTCTCGGGAACGCGGATCAAAACTATACGGGTATCTGGAACGATCAGTGCTATGCTGGCGCATCATCACTGTGGGCAACAATGCAGCTCTTGATGCTATGTCCGGCACGTATTCGATCTTGAGAACACTTGTCGCTGGTGTCAACGAGCGGGGCTATCTGTGTCCTGGCGAGCGGAAGCTTTTGTAGGTTATAGGCCAGCTGTACTCTTCCGTCGCTGATGGACCGGCTCTCGACGAGGAGGCGTTCGCACAGGAGATGCGTGAGGTCCTCAAACCTCATCTCCATTCCCAGTCCCGTTGCTTTCCTGAGAAATATCGGGTCTACAACCACAGTGCCCATAAGCCTGGTGCACTTCGCAAGTTCATTCCCGACCACAGGCGGCCTCGCAATCGGAACGTTCAGTTCAAGTCACCTGGTGGCGCCAAATAGTGCGTTGCCGTCGACGTTTGATGTGGCGGCTGTGACGGGGACGTTGCGGCCATTTGGGATGGTGCCGACAGGGACGGCGAAAGCGTGAGTGCCCTTGCAGGGGGAGCCGGAGGGAGATCGCCGCGGAAGTGGAATTAGAAAGTAGATTAGATGATGGGATAGAAAGTAGATTGGATAGCGGGAAACATGAGATGGAGCGTGAGATTTGTGAGCTTGGAGTAGATGGTAGATTAGACACTGCGGAAGTCGTGAATGCTTCAACGTGATCTTGGTACTTCTATACTGTATACTACACACTCTGGCTTGCTTGCCTATTCTGTCTGATGTCATTGTTCTCATACTGATGCTGAACATTTGCAGGACCTTGTGGTAAATGCTGTAAGTAACGCCTTTTTATATCATTCATTCTACGATGATGGCAAGTCAATCCGATTTCTTCGTAATGAGTGCGAATGTCCTTCCTCCACCTCTCGATAATCTGATCCACCCTAAACCTTGACACAAACCCAATAATCCGCCCACGGAGTCGTAGCCTTACCATTCCACTTTGCAAACTGATTCACCTTAAACCCATTCTCCTTCGCCAGCGCATCAACCGTCTTCCCCGGCGCCACCAGCTCAAACAGCTTGCACGAAGCAATGATGTTGGGCATCACAGGAACAGGAGTCTGCTTTGGAGTGTAGTGGGCCCCGTACCTCGGCTGGGTCGGTGGCTTGTACTTGTACCAAGGGGTGTTAATGCAGACTGGCACGTAAGCTTGCAGACCGGAGCAGGTCTGGCCGATGGAGGGGTTCCATTTGTAGAATTGGGTCACGGTGAAGTTGTGGTAGGATTTGGCGATGGAGAGGCAGGTGTCGCCGGATTGGACGGTGTAGAAGGCGGTGCAGTCGGAGGGGCGGATTGTGCAGACCTGAGAGGGATTTTAGTATATGAAACGGGTGGGCATGCGTGGAGTATTGCATACACATCCGGCGCTGCTGGAGCAGTATTTGGTACAGTTGGTGGCCTCGCGAGCCTCGAGGCCGTTGTCGAGCTCAGCGGAGAATGCTGCAGGCATGGCTGCTGGTGTGCACGCTGCAATGGCGGCGAGAGCACCGATGGCGAGGAGTGTGTACTGCATGTTGTTGGAGTGGTGAAGTGGTGTAACCCCTCTTTCCAACGGTCCCCAGCAGGGTCTTTATATTGCTCGCCATGCCACATTGAATAGACTCCACCAGGATGAGCGCACAGTCAATTCCTGTCAACACGCATTCAACCCGATTGGAAGCAGCCTGTCCAATGTAGGCTTCCAGGCCGTGCCTTTTCGATTGGAGGTATCGACAGCATGGGTTGCCTGTACCACACCGGGCGAAATCTTTTCAAGTTATATATATGTCCGCTGTTTGCGGATGTGACGGCACTCAGCTGGATACTACAAGTCAAATTGTGTACCGGTGTCTTCCGGGTCGTGGCGAAGGAGCACTAGGCCGTAGGCTGAGTTTTCGAGTAATCCGTCGTCCACTCTCAGGGCCGATTCCTGGCTATACATATCAGCTGTGGTGCTGCACTCGGCGTTGTGGTACGCACGTGAAATGTGCAGTAAGGAGAGCACAACACATCTACCGGCAACTAGCAGGTCCTGCAAGTTGTCCTTCGCACGTTGCCAGAGGCAGGCGCGCAGGCGAGAAGACCGCACGTTTAGTACTGAGACAGTCGCGACTGACTGGAAGAAATGAATCTGACGTCGGAGCCGTCGTCGACGCATTGGCAGCCAGACTGTGAGCCAACTTCACGAGATGTCACCGGACCAGGGCGTCTTGACTCCAGGAACCAGATCACACCGACGAGCCTGGCAAGCGATCCATGAGGCCTCGCATACATTCTTGCAGTGTTTTTCGTGGAACGACATCCAGAAGGTGTTCATGCTCTCAGCCTTCGTCAGTCAGCGCCATGTCTACTGAAGCACTCACTGCTGACTTACGATCTCTTGTGCATGCGGTCTATGCTCAACCGGGGCGTGCTTCTTGGTCTCTGGCATGAAGTGCGCTTGTGGCTGTCGATGCACTTCCATGTGAAGGAGGGACAGGCTATATGTAAGTGCCTTGATGAGAAGTGCTGTAAGTGCAAAGGCTACGAAGAGATGGAGATAACGCTCCAGCAAGCTCTTCACACGTATCGCCATGCTGTGGTGAAGGAGTGACAATGCCATGTACTACTACTCGACATGATATGATGCAAGTGAGGATGGAACATGGCTCAGCTTGATGTCGTGCTAAGTACAGGTACGAGCAAACCGGGTTTGATGCCTGCACCAATGGATATTTGATTGGAGAGCCCCTAAGTTCAGTGGGAGTGTGCACTTTAAGACCGAGTGCCGAGGCGAGCTCGTTGAGATCGTTCCACTCGGCGTCACTGATGCGCGTCACCAGCACACGACCGACATTCACTCACCTCACTCATAACCTCCCAAAAGTTTACTGGGCCACCGCTAAAGCGTAGATCTGGCCGACCTGGCCGACCTAATGTCAATGCAATGATTGCGAGTACTCGCCGATGGCTTAGACGAAATCGTACCAACCTGTTCATTGGGGCCGGTGTAATAACTGCCTCATACTTGGCAGGGCAATACGTCTTGAACAAGATACAAGAGGCCCGGCAGCGCATGAGCGAAGAGAAGACGGCGAAAGAGAAGTACGCAGATGACATAGAGATACAATGCTGCAAGAGACTGATGGGTTGGCAGCCTCCGGAGACGATTCGAGCAGAACCAAGAAGACTGTACATATACCGTTCTCGCACTACTCCCCACCATTCGCGATGAGATCGTCAGCGCCCTCCCCGTCGAGCAGATCTCAGAACAACTACAGCAAGAGCGGCAGGAGCGACTGAAGAGGTTAGGGGCATCCGAGGCCGCCTCTTCAGAATATCCTTCGGCGCCGCCCAGTGCCACCGACGACGACGGCCGAAGTCTTGCCAGTCTACAGAGCAGCAGCTATGTACATGCCAGCCAGGTCGCGCATAGCGCTCTCAACGTCGGCGACTCCCCACAACAGCCCAAACGCAGCAAGGCCAAGCTATGGCAGGACATGAAGATGAACTCAATTACGCGTGCATTAACCCTGATATACAGCCTGTCCCTGCTCACCCTGCTCACCCGCATCCAACTCAATTTACTAGGTCGAAGGACGTACCTGTCATCAGTGGTACAGCTTGCATCGCCTCCGCCAGCCACGCAATCGTCGACGATATCTCTAGAGAACAAGGACGATGACAACTACGACAATGTCTATGGAAATGACTTTGAGACAAACCGCAAGTACCTCACATTCAGCTGGTGGCTGTTGCACCGAGGTAGCAAGCAGATCATGGAGCGAGTGTCGGCGGCAGTGAAAGAGGTGTTCGGCCCGGTTAATATACGAGAAGACCTGAGTCTCGAGAGGCTGGCCGACTTGATCATGCAAGTGCGCAGGAAGGTGGAAGGTGCCACCGAGAGCGAGCGACGATCGATGCAGTGGCTGGGATACCTGTTACCGCCGAAGAGGGAAGAGTCATTCGTGATCAGGCAGTCTGGCATGTCAGAGAGCGATGACACTCCATCACCCGATGCGCAGGAGTTCGACCCGATGGATGAAGACTTGATCAATGAATCCCTTCGCCGGCTACTGGACGAGACTAGTGATCTAGTAGAGTCCCCGACATTCTCTTATGTACTGACTCGTCTGCTCGATGCAGCCTTCTCACATCTTGTCGACTACCGCATCGCGACCGAGGCATTCGAGGTCATCGGACCAGGTGCGCCAGGTACAGAAGCAAGGATTGTTGAGATTACGGACAAGAAGTGCAAGTTGGCACATATTTTGCCAGTCTTCTGCAGACAGGCACATGTTATTGCAGCTGGCAGCGGAGAACTTGACACCATGGCCGGGCTTGCGGCTCAAGAGCCTCTTGGCAATGAGTATCTTTCGGCCGTTGACCAAGTCGGCGACCTTGGTGCGTTTGCAGCTGTCATCTATTCGAGTAATTTCGAGTACGAAGTGCCTGCTGGCATGGATACGGCAGCTGCTGCCGTAGCAGCAGGCAGGCAGTCGTCGCCACGAACCTACCACATGTCGACATCATCGAGCAGTCCGGACTCTGTAGCGCAAGAAATTGGTGAATCACCACCTCGGAATGCTGCCGGAAACATGTTGGAGGAGAGCGAGGTGCTTGTTCTGAGCCATGCTGAAGCAGATAAACCCGCGGAGGCTGCACCACAACCCCTTGTCGAAACACAACTGGAGGAGACCACGAATACTGCTGGAAGGTTCGAGACTGCATGGCAAAAGGCAACATCGACAGCAGACGAAGATGAGAAGCCTCCTGATGACGAGGTCGTCAAGCTGACTTAAGGCATATGCATACAAATCTCGTTCGACTTAAGTCATTCGTCTGTAAGATTAAGATACCCACGACCTCAAGGCATGAACTATCAACAAAATGTACAGCCAGATCAGCTCTTGCGAGAGCTAGACCAGCCGAGCTGCTGCCGGGACCTGCAGATCCAACCTTCTTCGTCCTCGCCTCACCACCTCGAACATCAACATCACTTCTTCCCTTCGCCCTTCTTCTCATCCCTCCCCCTCGCTTCATAAAGTGCTTTCCTAAAGTCCTTTGTCAGAATTCCAAACCCTCGCAGCCTACTAACAGACGCCCCGAGCTTACATCTTCTCGCCCTCCTTTCCACCCTTTCCCTCCAATCGATCAAGACTTTCCTCAATCAGGCCAATGTGCCCTCGCAGCGTGCCTTCGATTTCATCCAGTCTTGCTTCCTGTTCTTCGAGATTATATACCAGATGAGAGCGGAGGTGATATGTTGCGCCCCCGATCGCCGTCAAGTTGAGCAGGCCGATGAGGAAGGTGGGCTTTTGGAACCAGGGAGCCATTCTCAAGGTCACATAGGTCTCTGACGTGTGAGCTCGTCGCTGTGCTTCAAACGGATGGAGTGTAGGATATGCTGATTGATGTTGTTGGAGGGTGGTGAGAAGAATCGATGACGTAGAGATCGAGGACGATCTGTTGGAGACTCATGCATTTTTGCTTGGACGAGGCGGAACTGAGACTTTGTTGAGGGAGGTCTGTCGGCTGAAAGGGGATGTAGACTATCGCGATATCACATCTTGGGAGCTGTAGCGGCGGACTAGTAGCTTAGTTCTCCGTAGAATCATCGAAGCCACTGTGGCGTCCTCGACGTAGAGGTCGAGGTGATTCATAGTTGCCATTGCTTCAAGTCTGGGATGGAGGTCTTTCTATTGTGGGCGTTTCCGGGAAGAAATGTTGTGCACAATCGCAACATCACATCTTGCGAGCTGCGACAGCCAGCTAGCAGCTTAGCTATTCGTAGACTCATCGAAGCGACTGGCGCGCCCTCTCATATTCGCACAATATCTATGCAAGCGCTCCAAAAACGAGCCCGGTATCTTCGTATCCTTCTTCTCCAATATAACTCCAACGCTAAGCCTCAATCCATGCTATTCTGTCTCCCTACGAGCTCGAAATCTTCACGCCGTATAGCCGGAGGAGTGACTGCACTGGCTTTCTACAAACAGGACAATCGTGAATCTGGGCAGCACACTCGTGGCAAGCGACGACATGCCCGCAAGCGTAGAAGGCTGTGTCTGTTTCCCCCTCGTAGCAGATTGAACAGCAGTTCTTGTCTTCTTCGGTAACGGTACCGGTCAATGTGAACTTGCCGTGCTTCTTGCCGTGTTTGAAACCTCCTGTGTACACGTTGCCGCTGCTCTTCTCGGTGAGTGTGCCCTGACCATGGGGCAGGTCGTCCTCCCAGGTGCCGTTGTAGATGTCGCCCGTGGTGTATGTCATCTTGCCGAAGCCGTGCTTCAAGCCGTGATTGAAGCTTCCGAGGTACTCGTTACCGTCAAGAGAAATGAGATTGCCGCCGCCGTGGTAAGTCTATAGAGAGAACAGTGTCAGTGACTATCTTGCCGGAGCGCCTCGTGCAGTGCGCATCTCGACGCATAGTTTACTGTCGAAGCTGCTGATTGGGTTCTGCAGTCATCAAAAACATCAATGCGAGCTCAACGTACCTTATCTTTCCATTCGCCCTCGTAATATGGCCGCCCTAGCCAATCGACTGTTCCACCGATTGCAGCCGGGTCATCATCATCTTCGGTGCCAATTTCCGAATCCTGATCTACGTCTCTCATGATAACGTCCTCGCCATCTGTCAGATTCGGCTCGGGGGTGGAGAAGCTGGTTGCCTTTTGCAGTCTCACTTCCAGGCTATCGTTATTTGCGTCAGACGTGATATCCAATGTCTTAGCCCACGTCTCAACGCTGGTGGGAGTGGTCAAATTTGAAGCGGCATCTTCTCGCACATACATCACGAGTGATGTGACTTCGCTCGAAATCTCCTGGTACCCGCTGAGCGGGCTGTCGTGACCGGCGATGCTCGGACCAGAATGTTTGTCTTTTGCCTGTTTTTCTGTTACCTTGGACACTTTGCCCTGCTGATAGGTGTACCAGCCTCCTGCGATCCCACGCGGCCGGAGATAGGTGCTATATCTGGGCGAATGAAGAGGCCCACGATGGGTGATGAACGCATAGAGTTGATAAGAAGTATCGCCAACTGTGATGCGCTCTTCGACGGCAACGCTGTCGGTGATCCTCTTCCACTTCCGGTCCTTCTTGTCATGTTCTTGGCGCTGTAGCTCCAGTATCAACAGCTCCGGCTGAGCGAGTGGCGCCAGTTCGTGATGCTTGTCAACTGCAGCTTGGATAGAAGCATGTTCCTTGGTATTCAAGCGCCCAGGGCCAATCGCTGCACCGTCCTTTGGATGACAAGTGCCGATCATCCGTGCTAAAGCTTCAAATTCGTTCGGGATCTGTTCTTGCACAGCCTGTGCCAGCTTCCAAAGTACCTCTGCCACATCCTTGTCGTCCTTGCTCCCATGCTGACCGCGCGTGTCGGCAGATAGCGTTTGACCTCGAGAGTACATCTTCAGAAGCACGATCTGCAGCCATTTTGCTAGAGAGGCGCTTGGGCTAAGGCGCTGGACCAATTCTCGAAACGGTGCGTAGTGCAGTAATGGAACAGTCGCCGCAATGTAGGGGAAGGATCTGGTGAATGGTCGAAGGCCAAAAAGTGAGGCGATGTTGTTTGGGGTTCTGTCATCGTGCTCCCAGAGACTATTCAAACAAATTCATGTCAGTCATGCTCGAAGAATGCGCATCAGCATCACAGCAGCTTATGCTGAGCGTGAGATGCAGATTACACGACGCGTGTAACGACTTTCAACTCACCAATACGTTGGGTCTCGCACGACTCGAATGTACGCGGTGAAAGAGAGCTTATCGTTCCTCAAGATCGCCCGCGGCTGGAACTGCTGTCGATAGTAAAAGTGCCGGCGCGGGTCCTTCGTGAAGTACTTCCAACCATAATCTGGATTCTTCTTGTGGTAGTTGTGTGCCTCAGTCTGAAACTCATTCACGCGCGGCTCTGCTGGGTTATACATGACAACCGCAATCTGTGCTGCCACTGATCGCCGCCTCTTGACCTTCTCAGCACCCTCAAGAACGGGAAACGGTGGGTTGTCCAGTTCTTCCAGATCTTCCCACTCCGGCGACATCATGCTCACGCAGTCGATGTAGACACCGAGATAGTCGGAGTCCCGGTTGCCCTTGGGATAGAACTTGATCTGCCAGTCCAAGCCACCTATCCGGACGATCTGTGAGCGCATAATCTTCTCGTTGTTGGGCTTCTCTTTCGTGCCGTTGAAAGCTTCCACGTGCCACTCTATCCTGCCACTGTCGATCGTTTCGAACTCAGGATCGTCCAGATCGAAGAAGGCCTGCTTCTCCCAGTGCTCGTGGTCTAAGGCGCTGTGATAGCGTTCTGGGTGGTCTGCGATCCACCGGCGCTCGTCCGCGCAAGGCTCGGAGGTGTCCTCAACGATCTCGTGCCATCGCATGTGGGGTCCTTCATCGTCGTCGCTTTCTTCGTCTTCGTGGTCGCTCTCATCATCATCGTCATCATTGTTTGAGTCGGAGTGCTGCTCATCGGTAGCTGGGACGGGTGGGTCTTGCTGAGGACTGGTCAGGGTGCCATTCCAATCTCCGTGCGGCGGCGGGGGAGGCCTGTCATCGCTTTGAGGTGGAATGTCGTTCTGCGGCGGAAAGGCTGACGCCGATACCGGATCGCCTGGAAGTGATATAGCAGGCGGAGGCGGTGGTGCTGCGTCCTCTGCTTCCATCGTGTACGGTGGTGCTAAGCGGTCGTGTGCTGGTTGTCTTGATGTTGCTGTTCTCACGTCGTATTAGTATCTCGCCAGCGGTTGATGCGTCTCCACGTTGTACAGCAGGCTATGACAGGCAATACTGCTGTGTGGCTTCGAGATGGATGCGCTGTTGAAGCTGTCGTATGAGTGAGTTGTCAGTGATGTGGCTCATTCACATGTGAAGTCAAGCTACCCCACCAGGGCGGCTTAGTAGGCGGCAGCCTGTTTCATGTGAACAGTAGTAAAGTGACAGAGACTGTGCCCATCATATCAGGCGCAAGGCAGCATAGACTCATCGACTCTAAGGATGCAGTGGCGCGAATTACTCAGGCAAGCAGCCGTATCACATCAAGCTCTATTCTATCCATATCGGAGCTCGGTAATGACGCGTTAGCCCTGTGCACCTGTAGCAAAGGCCCCACTACGGAGAGAGCAGGGATCAGTCAAACGGCCACGCACCTTTCACCTGTGTTTGCTCAACATCATGGACTCGTGTATGGTGGTGGTCGAGGCTTCTGATATCTGGGCATTTCTTCGCCAATCATGTCTGCATACGGGAGTGTGGTCGTCCACGTCGAACTCGCATGCATGGCACTAATGCGCATCCGCCCAAGTCGATGGCCGCCGTGCCTTGCGCAAGCGTCGCAGACGGCGGCCGCGTGCCTCGTGCCCCGTGCACTATCGGCGAGAAATTCGAGGGTCGCCGTTAGCGATGTTCAGGTTGCCTTCTCTGCCGGCTTTCCACCTTCGCAAAAGTCGCTGCCACGATGAGTGGGAACGCAACAGTCGCTTCGGCGTATACCTTCACGCTTCGAGCGTCCGCCTTGATCTTGCCCCAGCTCACGGCTTCGTCTGGTCTTGCACCAGCATCAGACCCATCAAACTCTTGCGCCGTGTTGATGTAGACGGCACTCTCTGCGCCATTGCGCATCAAGTTCGCATTGGCGATATGGTGTTTCACAATGCCGCCCCCGAGAATGATCATGCCAGTGCGCTTCGCTCGAACGGCCATGGTATTGATCTTGCGGATATCCTCGACAATGTCGACACGGATTTGCTGGGGCGATGTCTTGAAGGTGTGAAAGTAGAGCATATCTCCGAGACTGCCGTCTGTGAGTGCTGGGCAGAAGACAGGAATGTCATTCTTGTATGCCCAGTAGTAAACAGAGCGCTCGTCGTTGAGCTCCTTGCCAAGCCGGGCGATGATCTTGCTGGGTGTCCAGTGCAGCGGCTCCTCGTCATTCTTCGATGCCTCTTGCTCCTCTAGCATTTTGTTCAAAATCGGTACAATCCAGTCTTCGAATCGGCAGTAATTGTCGTTGGGCACGAAGAGATTTCCGATGCGATTCATTCCCTTTGCGCGAAGAGCTGCACCTGCTGCATCGAAGGAGCCAAGGTAAGTTTCACCAAGGCATTTGATGAAGTCTTCTTCGACGCCACCTGCTGTAGTGACAATGGCAGAGACATGCTTATGTTGCACCAACCATCGCAGAGTTTCTCTCAAACCGGAGGAAATCAGATTCGAGGTGTAGCCCAGGAATATCGTCGTCCTCTCGCCGGTTTCCGGATCGCGCCATGATCGCTACAGCAAAACAAATCAACGACTGGGGAATGTGAAGGGTGGACGAATGAATCTGCCACCTACCATGCCATTGACTATATCGGCGGCCTGTCCTATTGACGTAGCTTGAAACCCCACATTCGCCAAATTTTCTACCAGCTCTGCTACGGTGATGTTGCGATCAGCGAATGCATCGAAGTCCAGGCCTTTGACAGGAACAGCGCCCTCTGGAACAGGGTCCGATGGCCTGAGCACAGCATCTGTAGCGCCTGAAGGTGCCGTGCCATTTGTGGGCGTGCCTTCGGAAGACATGATGGTGTTGTGTGTTGTTCGCATACTTTTTCTCACGAACCCATGGAGCCGGATGTTTCGCGGCTGCTTGAGATCGCCCCTGCCCTGCCGGTCGAGCTTCAGGCTAAAGTTTGGCTCGCGCCTACTTCCATGTCAATGCTGTTAAGGAAGTTTTAGACTGTCGCAACGCGACTTCACCCTGTCCGACTGTGGCAGTTCAGGAATCTTCCGTCACGTGCGGCACGCATCTTTCACTTCCTCATGTCCCATTCGTCTTGCAGTTCTTCAGCAAGTGGATCTAGATCCTGCACGCGTGCCTTCCCTTCGACATGACGCCAGCTTGCAGCTAGCGCACAGCCTCGACCGGGATGTTGCATTGTGGCTCGAGCCACAATTTGGCGCCTCGACTGCCACACGGAAGTGCTTGCTCTACACTTTTCACACTCGAGTCCGACGAAGCTGCTGCTCAATGTTGGCAGGATCGTACTCCTTTACGAGCGTGTGTGTATATGTGTACGGTTCATCGTGACGCCAACTTCGTCCCACTACATGAAACAGTTGACGGTCGAGGCCGCTGCCGACTTGCGATTGGGTCGGGCTTTTATCATGGTCGCTGCGGCCGATCCCGTAATAGGCTAACCGTGCCCGTGGATCTGTGAACTGTACTGAAGGAGGAGATGGATCTTTGCCAACTTCACTGCCGCAGAGAAGGGCACAGCTGCCATTCAACGGCTGTTCACAGGCCAAGACGAAGCTCATTTGAATCTTCACCTCACGAACAGCATTCTCTCCAAATTCCATCATTTGTTTCCCAGGCGCCGCGGAGATATAGCGACCGGAAGCACTTTCGCCCGCCACTGCCTCGCTGCTAACAGACACTTCTTCACTCCGCTCGCTATCCTGTTCGACGTGGACATCGGATACGCGTCAGAGATCAGGAACCGGAGCTTCCGACGTTTGACTCACCTACAACAAAGGACATTCTCTTGGGCGAGTGTTTTGGCCTCTCTAGCTCAGCTGGCTTTTCTGGCTGGCTCAAGTTCCCCGAGAGCACAAGCGAGTCGCCCCAATCAAGATCCGCACCCAATACCGGCTTCCGTTTCTTGGTTCCCACTAGCTTCCTAGCCGACACCTCGACTTTGCGGCTTCGTCGAACAGACATACGCATCCGTCTGGACAACAGCTGGTCAGCGGCACTCGCACAGGCTGCGATCGCATCGTGCAGATTGGCTTCTCAAGTTACGCACGACTCCCAGCCATTCGATGCTGGCTTACCGGCGTACGTAAGCATCGCGCTTGAGAGATCCTGGTCGCGTGGCGCTGTGGCAGCTTCTGCCTGTAACTGCTCATGTCGTATCGAGGAGGATACAGAGGTCCTGCAGACAGATCTCGCTCACCACCACGCTTTGCCGATAGGAGACCATCAGTTGCGAGTGCATTCGACAACAGACATCCCGGACCTTCACGCAACAACGGAAGCGAGGCGCCAAGGGGCCCCAGACCTCAATTTGATGGTCCTCCTGCGAGGGGTCCACCACCGGGCGGACTGGTCGCCGGAGGCACTCCACGAACACTTCGAGATGCACCACCATTAGGAAGCTCCGATCGTGCGCGCCCTTTCAGAGAACGAGATTACCCAGACCGCCGAGAGCGATCACCACCTCCAGTATTACCACGCGATCGGTCGCCGCCAAGGAAGTTCAACGAGGCACGCGACTTTCCACCACGCGACCTTGATACAAGAAGTGCACGCAGGTCTTCGCGCGACGGCCCACCGTCAGCTGGCTCCAACTTCTCTGACAATCCTCCATTCGCGTCTGCGCCAACATTCAGAGCTGGTTACAGAGGCAGGGGCCGTGGGGATTTCTTTGATCGCGGGAGCGGCCGAGGAGGGCGACGCAATCTCGATGATCGAGGTGACTTGTTCAGCCGACGAGAGCGTAGTCCGCCCTCAAGGTTCGGACGGGACCTATCGCGAGATGGACGAGACCCTGAGCGCAGGGACGACAGAAGATTTGAGCGACGAGAAGATGAGCGTCGCGGTGACTGGCTCGACAGAGAGCGCGAACTGGATCGACCGAGGCGAGAACTGCCTCCAGGTAGGTTGGAGTCAAGAGGATCCAGCGATTCTGTACCTAGTGCCAACACGGTCTACCCATCTCCGGCAGCACCGCCGATCAATCCGGAGCGACTTGCGATCATCGAGAGCTCAGGCGCGGACACGTCTGTGAGAAGACCGTCTTCGTCACAACTAACGCAACCCAAGAGGGAACCGCCGCCGGAGACGCCGTCTTACCTTAATGGACGGGCAGAAACGACAGCGAATCGCTATGGGTCTCGTGGCTCCTCGCCACCGACACAAGCGCCGCCCGTGCCAGCTTTCAGTTTCTCCATTGCACCAACATCCATAGGCAATCAGGGCCCTCCCCCAGCCAAAGTGGCAACAGAGTCGAGAGCGACAGCGGTCGGGGCTTCCACATCAGAGTCGAATCCAGCACAGGAAGAGCAATCAGCGCCTCCAGCCAACGCGCCCACAGCTCCGAAGGCAGCGCCTGTGGCACCAAAAGCCCATCATGCAAGTCCGCCGCCGTCTGCGCCCAGGGCTCCCCGTGCCCTTGAGTTGGATGCGATGATACCACCTAGCAACAGACTGCAGGGTGTCCGTTCCATGGAGAATCTTCCTCCGTCCAATCCTCAGCAAGCACCAATTACGCAGCCCCTTGGAGGGTCACGGCAAGCCGTACCCCATCTATCACAGACAACCTCGCCAAACATGCCTTCGACATCGCGGTTCCCAGAACTCGCAGCACCTACAGCTCCAAAGGCGATAAGACCGCCTATCCAGGCTCCAGTTTCCCCCCGCCCGCCATTCATATCGCCTCGCACCAATGCAGGTGACTTTCAGAGCCCGCAAGCAGTCCAGCGAAGCCAAACACCGCCGCCATCCGCACCTTCAGGTCCTCGGAAGCGTTCGTTCAGTGTGTCGCCGAAAGTTCCAGCATCGAGTATACCCACGGCACCGAAGGCGATAAGAGCTCCACCGGTGGCACCTAGGACAGGAGACCGACCCGTTCCTTCGATTGCCAGACCGCTTGACAGACAAGGTGCACTACCTCCATTTGCACCTTCCGGTCCACGAAGTCATCAATGGAATCAATGGCGAAGACCTGGTCCTCCAGTGTATGGTGACAAGGTTGGACCAGCCAATGTTGCTAAGCGGGATTCCAATGGAGAGGAAAGGGACGGCAAGCATTCTTCATGTGGGCCAAACTCGTACATGGACAACCGACCTGCACTGCAAGGTACTGCACCTAAAGCCGAGGAGCAGGAACCGCAGCGATCCTCTGCGCCGGAGTCAGCTGCACAGGCTGTTGATCGCATGGAGATTGATCAAACGCGCCGCAGACCAGCACACGCAGATGGTCACTCTGCAGCTCAAACCCACCAGTCGTTCTTTGGCAAGACCATGGACAGGTCGTCCGAAGACGAAATAGCTTCGTCTAGTGAAGATGACGAGCTGGACGATGAAGAAGATGCGACCCTTCTGGAAGCCAAACATGCTCGCAAGGAAAGAGAACTCAAAGGTCAGATGGTCGACCTGACCACGCGAGACTATCGAGCAACATCGCCTTTAGAATCAATTGCACGCCTTGCACGGTTGTCTGTCAAGGACATTGAACGGCACAACAGTCAGCGCGAAGATGAGATGGACGTAGATGATACCAACCAAGACTCGGCGTACCGCGCTCATGAGGTGGTTCGAACTTCCGAAAGCGACGATGGTCCGGATGTGGTCACACCACAAGGAGAGCAAAACACCATCGTTCATGTTCGAGAGCAAGACGATACTGTGAGAGACGTCAGACGCATCCGGCGGCCAACTCCAGAAGCCATATCACTGCCTTACCTGCTTAAAGGGGATGACATTCGCCCTCTTCATGAGATGGAGGCAGCTCAGGAGAACCTGCGAGCGCTCGAGGCTTCGGCGACGGATATTGAGGCCGCGTTACAGGATGAGCTGCTGCTCGAGTACGAAATCCGTGAGGATGCCGAGGCTGACTTCGAAGCATACTACAAGCAATGGCGTGAAGAATGCGAGGACTTCGACCGCGAAAAGGAGGAACAAGAAAAGCTCGAACGCCAAACATCCCTCGAGCCCGGTCCGGAGGTGGACCCAGTACTACCGGCGCCTCTAGATCCAATTGCGCAAAGCAGAAGACTACTGAAGCACAGCAGCGAATACGAACTGGAGCTGGTACTCAAACAGTCCGAAGAAACTGCACGGATAGAACAAGAGAAGCTTGACAGGGAAGCCAAGAAAGTCCAGGCGGATATGGAGAAGGAGGCGCGCTTGCCAGATCAAGACACTGAAGAGGCAATCGCGCGCTCGAAACTCGTTGATGCCAACCGCTTGCGAGACCCGGAGGCGCTCACTCTTGTTTTCTCTTACGAACCTCCTGCCGATACATTCACAGAGGACGAGCAGGCACTTTTCATTGCCGCTTTCAAGGACACGCCCAAGAAATGGGGCGAGATCGCCTCTCTGTTACCTGGAAGAACTTACAAAGATTGCATCCACCATTATTACGCCAACAAGTGGGATCATCGCTTTCGAGATAATAAAGGCAAGAAATTCCGAGGCAGAGGTCGCGGTCGTGGTGGCAAAGCTTCTCGTCCTTCGAGAGGCTCCGCGCTCATGGCAGATCTCAATAGAAACGAAGATCTTGCCCAAGCAAATGATTCGACCAGCGGCCGTCCAAAGCGCGCTGCTGCACCGACAACATTCGGCGAAAGGGAGGTCGAGGCAAAATCATCGCTCACGACGCAGTCGCCCGCGAAAAGACCTGGTCCTGGAGCCAAAGATGGAAACATTGAGGGCGGCGAGAAGCCTGCTAAGAAGCAACGTCGCGCTCCGGGAGAGGCGAAGCCGGGCAGGAAGGCCAAGTCGCAACTCGCGTCCTTGGCCGCTGCACCGTCCATGTCACCAAACAAGCCTTTCATCCAGAGCAAGGAAGAGCTGGCGCGGGAACAGCATATCCGCGATGCACAACTGCTCGCAGGCTTGCAAGCAGGCTCTCATGGTATGATGACTCCAGAGAACTCGTTGGTCTTCAGTCAGCATCATGAGGCGCACATGCCGGAGGACCAAGATAGGATGAAAGCTGCTGCACCAGCCGCGAAGCAAAGCGCCTCGAGCTATTGGTCTGTGCCCGAGCAAACGGACTTCTTCAAGTACATCGCACACTTCGGCACTGACTTCGCGGCCATTGCTAGCCACATGGGCACCAAGACACAGACTATGATTAAGAATCATTATCAACGTCAAATCGATGGAGGTCGTGCTGATCTGGGAGATTCAGCCAACGCAGCCGACGCTCGCAGAGAACGAGGAGAAAACATCGGTCCACCTCCAACGCCGACTCCCATTGTCAAACGGAAGTACGAGAATCCTCAGTCAGGCGGAACGCCGCGTACACTCGCACCACAGACCGAAGCTATGGATATTGATGAGCCGCTGCCAGGCTCACAGTCGGCCATACCCAAGCATACATCTCCACCAGGCTCTCAATTCCAAGCGAAGCCACGTTTCACAACTTCGGCACAGAATACACCTATACCTGCGCAGCGCGTGGTACCAAGCCCTCTGCCAACAGTGTCAACGCCAGTCGTGACCGCAATACCACCTCATCGAGGACAACACAGCGCGTTGCAGCACCCAGAGGGTTCGCGCCTAGCCAGAATGATGGATTCAGGGCCAGGTCGCGATACACGACCAAGCTTCGCATCGGCGTCTGGCTTCCGTGGACAACAAGAAGCAGATCATGCTCCATTGCCACCACGTAGTCAGCCTCCACCTGGGCCAGTCCGCACACCTTCCAATCCCGCCGATCCACAGTACATCACCAACCTTCAAAAAGAGCAAGAGAGGGCGATGCAATTACAGCATCAACAGGAGCAACAAATGCGTCAACCACACATGATGTTACCCCATACTCACGGGTCTCCAGCCAGTCAACCTCTCGTTGCGCCAATCATGGATCGCAAGCCAATGCTCGAAGATCGCGGTCCGACACCGCCCCGGTCGACGTTCCCGCCAAGTGGTGCTTCACGAGCGTCAATGTTCGCGCCCATGGGCATGAACCCAATGGGGACCCCTGGTGGCATTTTCTCTTCCCGGTCATCTTACAATCCATCGACACCCAAGCATGAGATGTCTAGGCCAGGTTCCGTTGCTACATCTGCCCCGCTTCAACCGCCACCCATGGAGACCCTGGCACCCAAATCTACGCCAGCACCTGTCGCGACACCGGCGCCTGAACCGCCTAAGAGGTCCAATGTTATGTCTCTTCTGAACTCAGAGCCTGAGGAGACAAAGCCTGCCGCTAAGCGCGACAGTCTGCCGTCAGCACCTGCCAGAATTGCGTCGCCGGCACCGTCCACATTTCCCCCGACATCCGCTCCACAGCAGATGCCCAATCTGTCCTCGCGAAGGGAGACCTTTAGTCAGCCATCGATGCCACATTCACACTTCCATCGGGCCTCTTTTGGACAACATGGTTCCTCAACACCGAGTTCAACGCCTGCGTCACTCAAGCAGGAGACGTCTCAGGGAAGCACGTCTTCGATACAGCAGGCGCCGAAGCACGAATGGCCCGCTCGTGTACTCGGTCCGGGAAATCATTCAAGTCCTCCTCACCCGGCACCATTGGATCGGGAGCCGCGACCACCGTTCTATCAACCTCATCGGAGCAGCATGTTGGGTCACCTTGGTCAGCAACGCGTCAACCCTTCGCCTCCACCAAATGGCCAGCATTCGAGGACTTCGTCCTTGTCCGGACAGCCACAAGTGCTGCCTCCCCGCGAACAAAGATCTGCACTTGGCGGACCACCTCCTGGCGGAAGCCATCAGTCCTCTCAAGGCTTGCACTCGAATCCGTACGCTGGCAAACAACAATTCCCTCCCTTCTCGCAGGGTCCCGCCCAAGCTCAAAATCGCGCTCACCATTCACACAACAATTCACTTACGGAAGCAGGCCCTGGGCTGCAACGTGTCCACAGCAGTGGTCGCGAGGAACTGTTTAGGCGCGAGGAAGAAGCCAGAGCAGCACAACGAGAACGTGAGGAGCAGATGCGGTATGAAGTCATCTCAAGGGAGCGCTCACAGCATCACGACGCACAAAGACGAGACGCATTCAATGCTCAGCGCTATCAAGAGCAAGAAATGGAGCGTCAGCGCCAGCAACAGCAACAGCATCAATCGTACTCAAGAGGTCCAATGCCATCTCAACCGCTTGGACCACCAAGCTACAGCTCGCCGTTTGGAGCGCCTCGTGTGGGCCACGGTGGAATTAGGGAACAATCACAAAGAGAGGTGGAAAATATGGTTGCGCAGCAGGCGCAAGAACGTCGTATGATTGAGGACCACGAACGACGCCGACAACAGGAGCATCAACAGATGCCACCACAACCTTTCATGGATCGACGAGAGGCGCCGACGGATCCGTATGGGAGGAGGCCGGAGGAAGCAATGTTCCCATCTAGGAGGAACACTCCATATGGTGGACCGTATTCGCAGCCACCACCTCCACGAAGGTAAAACCGACTGTGCATAGCGACAGCGAATTGGATACCCACCTGCATACCGACTTGTATGTAGCGATGTATAGATAGTCGACCATTGATATCCCGAAACGCATTGTTGTCGTGTGTATCACTGCCAAATTCGCGATCAATCTTCCTGCTAACAAACCACTTGGTGATCCATGTGGCGCATATCTGACCAGAGGTGCGGAGGAGCGTGACCTCGAGAGTACCCTGCAACGGTTCTGGACGTCCCATGGCTGTCGGTAGAGAAGAGTTATCGACGTATCCATGCGCGCGCCTAGCTTCGACTGCATTCACAGACTCCATGGAGACGCGAGCATTTCACGAGTGTCGTCGTTGATCTCATGTGAGGAGTGAGTGAAGTTGTCCGTCCCAAGCAAGCTTCAGTGATTGCAACTGCCTATGTGAGTAAATGCTCACATGCTCCCAGCCACCATCGCAGTACCACTTCTACCCCTTCTCTGCGCTCCAATTTACCACCAGTTCACCACCAGTTTCCTTCCAATTTCCCTGGGGCATCCCACGATTAACCATCACCTCTACCAATAACGACTATCTCTGCCAACCAGCACCACTTCAGCAACTGTCACCATGCCCATGGTCTGGGACGCCGCGGCTGAGGCCAAAGTACGCACCACCAAAGACCATTCCGTTCAGACCCACCACTGATCCTTCCTTTACCATAGCTCCTCACCAAGATCTTCGAGATCTGCGACGTCAAGGTCAGCGAGTCGCAGAAGCAGCAACTTGCTACCGTCATGGGCACGTAGCGCGTCAGCGAATCAGTATTTCACAGCCGCGTGATGCTTCTAAGCTACCCATGGGTGTTCTCGCCGCATATCATATGACTGACCTTCGGCATCACAGGCTGCACCGCAAAGGCCATTACCCACCGTATCGCCAAAATCCGCAACGGTAACCCCACGGGCACTGGAGGAGAGAAGCCCAAACGCGCCCCGACCGTGAAGGACACCGCTCCGGCCAAGAAGTATGGCAAAAAGCGCGCCGCTTCTATCGAGGACGACAATGAGGATGGTGCTACCGGTGCGATCACTACACCACCTCCGAGCGGCAGGGCCGGCAAGAAGCGCAAAATCAAGAAGGAGCCATCCGAGGATGGAATTCAGATGGGTGAAGACATTGGTGAGGGACTCAGGAAGGCTGCCGATGCGAGTGAGAGTGAGGATGAACTTTGAAGGATGATGGTGCTTCGGGTGGATTGAGGGAAGCTTTGCTGCTGATGGGGTGAGCTGACTCTTGAGATGTGGCTATGGCTTCGAGATGGATAATTTGAAGCGAGAGAGGTTCCTGCGTGTACTGTTAGCTTGAATGATACTAGGTCAAAAGTACATGGATGGGTCAATTCAGTATGGCGGTGACTTCATATTGCGCGCTTCGCTTCTCTTGCTCTTCGAGCGTCGATGGTACCCATAGCACGCCGCAGAGGTCACTATCGCTGTCGCCTTTTTGCGGTGCGGCGGTCACCTATTGTCTCCATAGCCCTCGTTCCAGCCTACGGGAATATGCTCACACTTTCCAATAGCCGAATTGGGAGAAGTCGAGGTCAAGCGTCATGCTATGGTCAACTCTGCACATGTCCAGAACGGTTCGTTCCGCGTCTGTGCCAAGGCATGATCTTCTGTCTGCTTGTTCAAACATGTGGGAGATCTTGTAGACTCGATCGATATTCGAACGTTCGGATACTCAGGATTGTGAGCAAGGATTCCTAGACTTTGTGAACGACCACATCCTTGTCGCACGGCACAAACTTATGTGGAAAAGCAAACGAAGCGTTTCAGCAAGTGCACGCAACTTGTATCACGTCTCCAAGCATACATCTACCCGGGACGTAAAGAGCCTTCGAGCGCTGACGAGACCAGATATGGCATGCGGCCCCTGAGCGGCGGGGTAATAAGCGTGCGGGAACGCATGATATAATAGCTGCAGGAGGTGCGGTTAGCCATGCGCTGCGCAGAGTCTATTGTGCATATCAATCTATTCAGAGAGGGTCATCGAAGAGCGACAGAGGACGAAGATGTGTGGCGGTGGTCGTTGCAGCAGGCAATTATTGGCATCCTCGGAGAACAAATAACGTGGAGGGTCATTCACGAGGTGTCAGCAACCATGACGACGGTATGGCGGCTGTCACATCGCGTTTGTGTGGACGACCAAAGTGTCTCCTTCTCGTTGCAGTAGTGACAGCAAAACGCGAGTTTCCGTGCGAGGACTGTGATTCGCCCGTCCACGGAGCCGACCGACGGACGCTACAGTCCAACCGCGTTAGAACCATTCCTCCCATGGTCAGGGACCTCTACAGTAGACAAGTTGTAGCCAGCTTCTACTACTACTCCGCCCATACAATGAGGCCTTGACGATCTCACCGGCGTGTGCAACATTCCTTTGAGCGTCAGTGTGTGTTTATTAGCGCGGGCGTTGGTGTGTTGCATGTCAGACACCACCACCACCATTACCACCACCACCATCACCGACACTCCCACGCCGGCCGGACGAGCATCGCTGAGAAGGGGGACTTCGCATAGTATTACACGACACCGACAGACACCACCACCCATACCGCCGTCCTCCGCCCGCCGCGCCCAGCAACCATGTCACATACGTACGATGTCGGCACCAAGGCATGGCAGCCCGACGCGACCGAGGGCTGGGTCGCCTCGGAGGTCAAGCAGAAACAGGTCGACGGGGATAAGGTGAAGCTCGTCTTCACCCTGGAGAATGGAGAGGTAGGCACATCTACAGTCTAGAGGTTTGGTCGCGAGGCTAATGTCAGCAGGAGAAAGTGGTCGAGACGACCCTCGAAGAGTTCTCCAAAGATGCCATGAACTCCACCTTACCGCCTCTAATGAACCCGGCCATGCTCGAGGCCAGCGACGACTTAACGAACCTCTCACATCTGAACGAGCCTGCCGTGCTGCAGGCCATCAAGCTACGATATGCCCAGAAGGAAATCTACACATACTCCGGAATCGTCCTTATTGCTACCAACCCCTTTGCGCGGGTCGACTCGCTCTACGTCCCTGGCATGGTCCAGGTGTACGCTGGTAAGCAGAGAGCATCGCAAGCGCCTCATTTGTTCGCCATCGCCGAGGAGTCGTTCGCGGACATGCTGCGGAATGACAAGAACCAGACCATCGTCGTGTCGGGAGAGTCAGGTGCGGGTAAGACGGTGAGCGCAAAGTACATCATGCGATATTTTGCAACGAGAGAACCACCCGACCAGCCTGGTACGCGAAGTCGTGGTCGCGCAGATACGATGAGCGAGACAGAAGAGCAGATTCTGGCCACGAACCCGATCATGGAGGCATTCGGTAATGCCAAAACGACACGAAACGACAACTCCTCCCGTTTCGGCAAGTACATTGAGATCATGTTCAACAAGCAGACCGACATCATTGGCGCGCGGATACGAACGTACCTGCTCGAGCGGTCAAGACTGGTCTTCCAACCGCTTAAGGAGCGGAATTACCACATCTTCTACCAACTCGTGGCTGGCGCGACCGATGCGGAAAGAGAAGAGCTTGGGTTGATCCCGGTGGAACACTTCGAGTATCTCAACCAAGGTGGTGCACCACAGATCGAGGGCGTGGACGATGCTAAAGACTTCGCGGATACACGATCCTCACTCACCCGCCTGGGCGTGTCGAAAGAGGTGCAGGCTACTCTTTGGAAAATACTGGCTGCTTTGCTGCACATTGGCAATATTAAGATCACTGCCACCAGGACAGAGTCGCAGCTGGCTGCCAACGAGCCATCGCTCGCCAAAGCTTGTGAGCTTCTGGGCATCGATGCTGCCGAGTTCGCCAAGTGGACGGTCAAGAAGCAGCTTGTTACCCGAGGCGAGAAGATCATGTCGAATCTCACTGCGCAGCAGGCGACTGTTGTGCGAGACTCTGTCGCCAAGTACATCTACTCCTCGCTGTTCGACTGGCTCGTGGAAACCATGAACGGCTTCCTGGCTCCGGATCGAGTGATCGAGCAGATGCATTCCTTCATCGGTGTCCTGGATATCTACGGATTCGAGCACTTCGCCAAGAACAGCTTTGAACAGTTCTGTATCAATTATGCCAATGAGAAGCTGCAGCAAGAGTTCAACCAGCACGTCTTCAAGCTTGAACAGGAGGAGTACCTTCGAGAACAGATTGACTGGAAGTTCATCGACTTTAGCGACAACCAGCCTTGTATCGATCTTATTGAAGGCAAGCTTGGTATTCTTGCTTTACTTGATGAAGAGAGTAGGCTTCCGATGGGTTCGGATGAAAGCTTCGTCAACAAGCTCCACCACAACTTCTCCCAGGACAAACACGCTTTCTACAAAAAGCCACGATTCGGCAAGAGCGCCTTCACAGTGTGCCACTATGCCATTGACGTGACCTACGAGAGCGATGGCTTTATCGAGAAGAACAGAGACACTGTTCCAGACGAACAGCTCGAAGTGCTGCGCAGCAGCAAGAACGACTTCTTGGCCGAGGTACTGGAGTCAAGTGCTGTTGTACGGGAGCGAGACACCGCTGCAGTCAACCCGAAGGCGAATGGCGCGCCAGGAGCGAGAAAGGGCGTGGCGGCTACTAGGAAGCCAACACTTGGCGGCATCTTCAAGAGCTCCCTCATTCAATTGATGGACACCATCAGCTCGACTGAAGTGCATTACATTCGTTGCTTGAAGCCTAATGAAGGCAAGGAAGCATGGAAGTTTGAAGGACCGATGGTGTTGAGCCAGCTCAGAGCTTGCGGTGTCCTGGAAACAGTCAGAATCAGCTGCGCTGGTTACCCAACACGATGGACCTACGAAGAATTCGCCCTGCGCTACTACATGCTGATCCACTCCACCAAATGGACTACCGAGATCAAAGACATGGCAAATGCCATCTTACAGAAGGCACTTGGTGAAAGCAAGCACGACCGATCCGACAAGTACCAGCTCGGTCTAACTAAGATCTTCTTCCGTGCCGGTATGCTGGCCTTCTTGGAAAATCTGCGTACAACTCGCCTCACCGATGCTGCTATCATGATCCAGAAGAATCTCCGCGCCAAGTACTATCGCCACCGCTACCTCGAGGCCATCAACAACATCCGAGCCTTTCAGGCCCGAGCGAGGGCAGTCATGGCTCGACAGAGAGCCGACGAAGCTCGGCGCCAAAAGGGCGCTACCACCATCCAGCGCGTTTGGAGAGGCCAGAAAGAGCGGAAAAGGTACCTACAGTTCCGAAACGATCTCGTCCGCTTTGAAGCGTCGGCAAAGGGCTGGTTGTGCCGAAAGATGATACTCGACAAGAAGTTCGCCGATGCTGCACGAATCATCCAGCGAAACTTCCGAAGCTATCAGCAGCTCAAGATTTGGCGAGACTACCGCAGAAAGGTTACTCTCGTGCAAAGCTTGTGGCGTGGCAAGTCTGCCAGGAAAGAATACAAGACGCTCAGAGAGGAAGCCAGAGATCTTAAGCAGATCTCGTACAAGCTGGAGAACAAGGTCGTCGAGCTCACACAAGCCCTTGGCTCCACACGAAAGGAGAACAAGACCCTCAAGTCGCAACTCGATGGCTACGAAAGTCAGCTCAAGAGTTCTCGAGAGAAGTACAACCACCTTGAAGCTCGCACAAACGAATTGCAAAGAGAAGCCAACCAGGCTGGTGTATACTCGGCCAGACTTGAGCAGATGGAGGCGGAGATGTCTCGCCTGCAGTCCAGCTTCGAAGAAAGCACCTCAAACTTGCGTCGCCTGCAAGACGAGGAGAAGACGCTTCGAGAGAACTTGCGTGTCACGACCCAGGAACTTGAGACCACGAGGCAGTCGAAGACTGCAAGCGAGACCGAGAAGCTGGGTCTACGGCAACAACTTGCAGACCTACAAGATCAGCTCGAACTGGCAAAGAGAGCAGTACCGGTCAGCAATGGAGACATTCCCAATGGTGGCGCCGTTGGCGGAGCGGCGAGTGGTCTCATCAACCTTGTCGCATCGAAGAAGCCGAAGAGGAGAAGTGCTGGGCCAGAGCAGATTCAGACGGAGAGATTTAGCGGTGCTTTCAATCCGAGACCTGTCTCAATGGCGTTCGGTGCGACGGCTGGTGGGCACACCCAAAACCTATCTGGCTCCACATTCAATACTGGGCTGGAGAACGTGGAGATGGAGCTGGAGAACCTGCTTGCAGACGAGGATGGTCTTAACGACGAAGTTACCATGGGCTTGATCCGCAACCTGAAGATCCCAGCACCTGGCACCAGCCCACCGCCAACCGATAAGGAAGTCCTCTTCCCGGCATATCTGATCAACCTGGTCACCAGCGAGATGTGGAACAATGGATTCGTCAAGGAGTCGGAACGGTTCTTGGCAAACGTGATGCAGTCGATACAGCAGGAAGTAATGCAACACGATGGCGATGAGGCCGTCAACCCGGGTGCCTTCTGGTTGTCCAACGTCCACGAGATGCTGTCGTTCGTGTTCCTCGCCGAAGACTGGTACGAAGCACAAAAGACGGACAACTTTGAGTACGATCGCCTGCTCGAAATCGTCAAGCACGATCTTGAGAGCTTGGAGTTCAACATCTACCACACCTGGATGAAGGTCCTGAAGAAGAAGCTGCACAAGATGATCGTGCCTGCCATTATCGAGTCACAATCTCTACCTGGCTTCGTCACAAACGAGAGCAATCGCTTCCTTGGCAAGCTACTTCAATCCTCCAACCAGCCCGCATACAGCATGGACAATTTGCTCAGCCTGCTCAACAATGTCTTCAAGGCCATGAAGGCATTCTATCTTGAAGACACAATCATCACCCAGACGGTCACAGAGCTGCTGAGGTTGGTCGGCGTGACTGCATTTAACGACTTGCTCATGAGGAGAAATTTCTTGTCCTGGAAGCGAGGCCTGCAAATCAACTACAACATCACCAGGATTGAAGAATGGTGTAAGAGCCACGACATGCCTGAAGGTACACTGCAGCTTGAGCACTTGATGCAAGCGACGAAGCTTCTGCAGCTCAAGAAAGCTACACTGAATGATATTGAGATCATTCAGGATATCTGCTGGATGTAAGTCATACCTGTTCCTGATCAAGTCGAGTTGTACCCTACTGACCACTACTTCTAGGCTGTCACCAAATCAGATCCAGAAACTTCTCAACCAGTATCTCGTTGCCGACTATGAGCAACCGATCAATGGTGAGATCATGAAAGCCGTCGCATCACGTGTCACAGACCCGAAGTCCGACGTCTTGCTACTGCAGGCGGTAGACATGGAGGACTCCGGACCATACGAAATCGCGGAACCGCGTGTCATCACAGCTCTGGAGACATATACACCCAGTTGGCTGCAGACGCCGAGACTGAAGCGGCTGGCCGAGATCGTGTCTGCGCAAGCCGTGATGCAGCAACAAATCGAGGCCAATGGCATGGGCAAGGTCACAGAGGAAGATCAGTTGGAGCTCCACGAAGGACAATGGCCCGTAGCGAACGGGCACATGAACGGCAACGGCAACGGACTCGGCCTGCATTACGATGATGGCGAGTACTCACCGCGAGTGTAGCCTGCTCCGTTGAAGTACCACCGCCTCCGACGCAGAGACTCGGGCTATTTCTACCCTGATATTAACGGAACACCCAATGGCCACAATGGGTGAGGCAATGCAAAGTGCGAAGATCATGCTTGGGCATATCAGCAGGCGCAAAAGGTGCATTGGGCGAATTAGATCAGACGCATGAGGCGCATTTTGGGGTCAGCTCTGGCGATGGAATGGTTTCTTCGCGAACACAGTGGCGTTTTCTGGTCTTTCCCACGCCTGCTGCTGCTGCTGCGACTGTAGAGGTGTGGGAGAGGCATGAGTGTGTGGTGCGTGTGTGTGCTAGGATAGTGTATTAACACCAGAGCCGGCCGTTCGTTCGGTCCTTGCTGCTGCGCATTTGGGATCACTTTCTTCATGCTCTTCCTACCTTGTGAGACAATCCGACCGCCGTTACGAATGTTGCGAATACCGCAACTTGCTCCGACCAATCCATCGACACGATTCGCTCGCAACATGCGGTCTTTGCGATTCCGCCGCCGCGCCGAAGCTCTCGCTCTATGAGATCCACGCAGATCTGCGCATATCCTACAGGGCCATCAATCTTCTGTCAGCAGTACCGAAAATCATTCTTTCTCTCCTTCCCGTTTGAACGCTGATGTGCATTTTGTTTCAAACCCTGATCCTGCGATGCCTGTCTTCACGTGGCATTGACGTCAAGGGACCTGCGAGACATGTGGTCAGCAGCCATTCTTGTGGAGTCTTTGATGGCAGGCCAACACTGATCTTTGGATTGCCGTTAGCGTCGGGCGAAGCACGACCAATGGGAGGACGGTCGATGCGTGATCTTCTGCGGTGCGGCTGAGGTTAATGGTTGAGATCTGCGGGGGTTTTTCGTTGGTTCTTATGTGCGATATTGAAGATATTGGGCAGTTTTGGTCTCCCTCTGTGTGAGGCATCATACAGACTGTCGATACTACCGGCTGCTGTAGACTTGCTTCACGTTGTTCAGATCCTCAACGACTCATCGCGTCGTGAGCGAGCCTCTGAGATCTCATCGAAGAACCTATTCTGTGTCGCCCTAATTAATGAAATTGTCTAGTCTTTGAAACGTCAACTCCTCGCCACCGACTGCTGTGCTCTTGAGGCGATCGAGGTCCACCACTCCGTGGCCGCTGGCCGAGGGATGGAAAACGAACTCTTCACGCTAATGGAAATGGCGACGTGTGAGCGTGAATGTAAAATATACTGCATGTAATCTATTATCAATGGGAATGATCTGTCGAAGTCCTCGGTTGTCTAGATAGAAGAGTGCCGCAAATCCAAGACCGGCAATGGTGACCAGAAAAGATGAGCCATCAGGCGACGCCGCACGACCAGCCGCCGCAGAGGATGTCGATGTTGGTGAGGTTGTGCTAATAGGCGTCGAAGTCGTCTTATTGGCTTCGGTATAGCTATTACGCTCTCGCCTCCACCGGATTCGTGGAAGACTCTGCTTAGGGAAGGCGTCCGGGTGAACGCAAGAGCGAGGAAAGCCTTGGCGGATGATCTCATTCCATCATCCATCCTTGCTAAAGTGGGTCTGGATTCTTGATTCTGCCTAAAGCCTCAACCACGTTCTCGTCGATCAGACAACCTCAGCCACACTGCAAGAGCCCGAACGACCTCGGGCAGAATGCCGGATTCCTTGCAGATAGCGTTGAAAAACGACAGCGACGTTGATAGTCTCTACGCATTCGTGACTGGTATTGCAATCCAGCATGATGGGAAACGATGTCTTCTCAAGGCCAACGGCAAGGACCTGTACTTCCCGCAAGAGGTCAAAGACATAGGGTCGCAGCTGGCTGAGGATTGTGCAATTCCTCTTGGCCCACCAGGAAACACGGTCAACATTACGATACCGCAAATTGCTGGTGGCCGGATATGGATATCGGAGGGCAAACTTACCTTCCTACTCAACCCCGGAGGACCTGCACTGGTTGAGCCATCAGTCCTGAACCCGAGCGACCTGAATGCCAGCATCAACTTTGGGTTTGCAGAGTTCACGCTGAATGATGCGCAGTTGTACGCAAACATCAGTTATGTTGACTTCGTGCCGAGGATACCTATCGCCATTAGCCTACAGCAGCACTCTGGAGAAATGCAGCATGTTGCTGGCATGGCGCCCGATGGGCTCGATCGTATGGCTGATAGTTTGTCGCAGCAGGCGCGGAAGGACGGGCGCCCTTGGGATAAGCTGGTAGTCAACAAGGACGGCCGGAACTTGCGCATCCTGAATGCCACTCATGGCGGTGCTGTTGGCGCTACCTTCGATGGCTACTACGAGCCTCATGTCGATGAAGTCTGGGATAAGTACAAGTCGGGCCAGAAGATGAAGATCAACACTCAAGCCGGCCCTGGAGTGCTCGAAGGCCACGTGAACCACAAGGGCAAGCTGAAGATTGGCGACGAAGAGTTCGACAAGCCGACCACAGCCGATATTCTGGGCTGCAACAGTGGTCCTTTCACAACGGGTTCGTCTCCAACGCGAAATGCTATCATACCTCGATTAGCTGCTGCCTTTGTGCGTTCGACACTGTGCCAATGCGAAGAACACCCGAGCACGCCAGATACCTTCTATAACCGGGACCCGACGAACCATTACGCGCGGCTGGTCCATGAGCATAATGTTGACGGGAAAGGCTATGCATTCGCTTATGGTGAGCCATTTTCTCCAGCCTGTCGACTTCCGTTTAATTTACTGACAGCTATCGATCCTTAGACGACGTCCAGCCAGACGGTGGGGATGACCAGTCTGGGAAAGTCAACGCAGGCGACCCTGCCCTTCTCACAGTCACCGTCGGCGGTAAGAGCGCCAGTGAGAACTCTGAAGCTGCAGCTCCGCAGGCGTCAGGACAGCAGGGGCTGAGTTCTGACGGGCCCGCTCCTCCTCCTCCTCCCCCTCCTGGTGCTGGCGATAATAATGCGGGACCACAAAGCCATGGTCTGCGAGGAAAGCTACGTGGCTTCGCGAAGAATATGATAAAGTAGCCTTCGCTAGCCCGAGGTATTTTCATGCAGAAAATCAGCAGCTGCATGGTAAAATTGCTATGAAACGACAAAGCTGGGGGGTGAAACGGTACACGTGATGGCAAAGCCTGCTAGACTAGCGAAACAATTGCTCCAGTGTCATTGCTCTTCGGTGCCGGTCTGCCATAGTCAGTGTGTAGACCCGAGGCAGCTTCTTCAATGCTGCAGACACCGACGATAGAGTTGATGGACCAATAATGCTCGTTGGCCATGGATGGCTTGATCAAAGGCGGGCTTTCTGATAAGTGCCAACGCAGCGTTCGATCGGCCGGGCAGGGCTGAGATAGCCTGCCAAGTAAGCTACTCGGCGTGCACTCGTCCGTCAGCATACAGCAGCTTCGGCAGGCGTGGAGTTTGTGCGGAGGCTCCCGCTTCCATGCACGTGCATCGTGCGATTGGCACTGCTGAGCCGCATGCTGTTGTCATGTTTCGGCGTGTTTCGCCGCTGATTGTGTGTAACTGTAGGTAGCTGTCAGACAGAGACAGGGATATGTCCAATCGTTGTCGGGCAAGAATATGTATACCTCGCTAGCGTTATTCGAGTAGACTACCTTCGTGCGTACTTTGTCGTTGTCGTCGGCGGACGTCCTCGAGAGCGCGGGACTCCTTCTATCACCGAGGATATACAGGGGAGACCCAGTAGACACCCGTTTGCCTACCCGGGGTTTTTTTAACCGCTATAGGTGATATGTCGAAGCACCTAGAGTATCGAGTTGTAGAATTCGAAGTCGGTAGATTATAAGCCCTTGCTAGCGTGCTAGAATATACACGACAATTATCGAAAGGTATGGGATATACTTCGACGGTGATGTGGCACTCTACACTTGCAGCTGTACCGTTCAAGTCGGTGCAGAAGTGTGTGTATGTCGATGTGAAAGTGGCCCCAGTCGACGTTGCCAGGGAGATGTTCACTTCTCCGGCAAGGTTTAAGGTTTATGCTGCCGTTGCGACCGTACAGTAGTGTACATGTAAGAGCTGGCCTAGTGTACGCCAGACGTCACTGTTTTGAGCGACTAGCATCAAGCAGTCACGAGCGGCAGCACCATCCACGTACATCTGGCTTGCTCGCCCACCACCTTATTAGCCACTACTACACAACCTCGGAGCTGGAAGCTACGACACGTACGACAGCCGCTGCACAGTTCACCAGCAGTCCCCTTTTACAGTCAGTCGCTGCCTCACCGCAGCGTTTGTTGCGTCGTACCTGCATCCGTACCACTGGTACGACTACTTTCACGTGCGCGATTGTCACAAGACGATTGTCTAGGCCACATCCATAAGTCCGAAAACCTTCTCCTTGCGACCCTTCACCACCACCGACACCATGGCACACACTGCTGCTGCTCAGACTTCGCCCATCTCCGTGCCTAAGAGGCCAAAGGGTCAGTTATGTGCAGATCCTGTTAGGCAACCGTCAGTGAGCTCACACCTCCGCACTAGGGATTCTCAAGAACTCGAGCTCGTACCAGCACGCCTCGCCCGACGACCACCATATCAGTCCAACCTCGGAGCAGCCCGCAAGCTTCAAAAACCATGCCGCTCAAGCGGACACCACTCACCGGCCTGGCATGCCCGGACGGGAGTTTTCCGAAAAAGAGATCACACAGATGAACACCGAGATGAACGCAGGCAACAGCCACCGCCGAAACAGCAGTAATCCACGAGGCAGCGTCAGTCGACGTCAGTCGTCGCAGAGCAGTAACAGCGGACCGACGACAAACGGTCAGCATGACGAGGGTAGCATGAGGCTGAAGTGGGACGAGGCCAACCTGTATCTGAATGAGGGCCAGATGGGTGGCAAGATGAAGATTGACGAGCCCAAGACACCATACGCAGGCACCTATGATCCTGCCGAAGATGAGGAGGAAATCGCGACCATCAACGCAGAGGAGCTCAACGTGGATGAGCTCGACATGAGCAAGGCCAAGCCACGAGGACGAAAGACTTCTGGCTCGCGCTCGAAGGAAGTTGAGATCCCTGGTCTGGATCTCGGCGAGCCGGAAATGTCTCCACTCGCCCGACGTGAGAGTGATGGTGAGAGGAAGGTTCACGTCGACCAAGATCAGCCAATGGACGACCAAGGTCACCACGGCGAGGAAGAGAACATGACGGTCGATGAGCGCGAGAAGCACAAGAAGTTTGAAGAGATGCGCAAGAAGCACTACGAGATGAAGAACATCAAGAACTTGCTTGGGTAAGCTGTGACACGGCCGTGGAGCAAGACTTAGTTGATGCTAATCATGTGACAGACATCCCGAGGACCTGGATGTTGACGATGATGAGAAGTGATGAACAATGCATGTACGAAGTTTTGTCGACAAGGGTTTCTTTCGGCCCTCGCGCAAATGAGCATCACGAAATCTGGCTGCATGACCTGGCGTATACGGGGAGCGGTCGCCTGCTGGCGCACAGCAGGTCAGGCGTTGCAACGACAGTAACATTTCGGTAGTAACCCAGCAGCAGCACATGTAAGCAAAGCGCAGCCACGAACGCCACATACCAAAATGAAGGCCACGCTTTTCTCACATACCGAAACATGCACTTACCAACCGCTCAGGCGCTGTAAGCATCGCCAAACGACGAAGAATCTTGACGCTGCAATCTAGTGCAATTTACCTGACACCAAAGGCGCTGTCGCAGAATGTCGCTAAGCAAAGTCTCGAGGTCTGGGCGCTGTAGCACAAACTGGTGGCACTTCATCAACTTGCTTCGCTTGTCATCCGCATTGATTCATCCGTCCTCGGCGAAGCCGTTCTACAAGCAATCGGTCTGGTGTAATCATCTATGCGTTGTGTGGTTCAGTAATTTACTTGCTTCTCGTGCTGAGAAATGGTTCACATTTTACACGGTTGCCCTTTCCAGATGGGGGGAGTATAAGATCTCAGTGCTCTTCGCTCTGAGCGATGGGTCTCTTCTGGCAAGACTTTCTTCTCTTGCTCGATCCAGAGCGTCCTGTTGTTTCTTCCCTTCCCCTCCATTCGTTTGGACTTTCCCTCCTTGCGAGGTCGACACACTCTTTCACAATGAAGCTCCCCGGTATTGCTTCACTCTTCGCCTCCCTCTCGACCGCTGCAGCGCAGACGTTCGCCGAGTACACCGACCACAATGGAATCGTTTTCTGGCAGTCAAGCGTCGACACTGGCATCGGTGCAGGCACCGTCCAATGGGGCATGGCACTCCCAGGTGCCACACAGCAAGACTATACAAATGAGTACATCGGAAGACTTGTTGTTCCAGTCCCGGAGACTGGTACATGGATGGGCGTCAGTCACACCAGCGGCATGACAAACTCGCTGATGCTCGTGACCTGGGTCGATGGGACCAAGATTATGACTTCTTTTCGATATGCTTCTGGATACGTCCAGCCCGAGGTCTACAGCGGCAATGCTACTCTTTCAATTATCGACTCGAGTGTCAACGATACGCATTACTCTTTGTCCTACCGCTGTCAGAACTGCTGGGTTTGGGAAGAGGACGGTGTTTCCGGCTCGCAGGTCCCACAGACAACATCGGCTGCTGCGCAGCTTATTGGGTGGGCGCAGGCTACTGAGGCTCCTACGACTCCAGATGATGCTGGTTCTGGGTTCAAGCAGCACGAGACTGCTGATATTTTGGCTGCTACTGTGGGATCTGCTAGGAATACGGCGTATACGGAATGGATTTCGCTGGCCACTGCAACTGCTTCTTCGGGTGGGAATAGCAGTGCTCCATACCCTACTGGCAATGCTACTGCGACTGCAACGGGTACCGGCACCGGGTCTGTGGCAACCGCAACAGCGACCGCTACAGCAGTGGCTTGTGCTTCGAATAGCTCGATCGCCAGCCAGACGTGGGACTATATCATCGTCGGCGCTGGCGCTGGTGGTATTCCTCTGGCCGACAAAATCTCCGAGACCGGCGCAAGCGTCCTCCTCATCGAGAAGGGACCTCCATCTTCTGGGCGCTGGGGAGGTACCATGAGGCCAGACTGGCTCGCCGACACTAACCTCACACGCTTCGACGTCCCCGGCCTGGACAACCAAATCTGGAAAGACAGCGCTGGTATCGCATGCGACGACGTTGGTGTCATGGCTGGCTGCGTCCTGGGCGGCGGCACTGCTATCAATTCTGGTCTTTGGTGGAAAGCGAATCCAACCGACTTTGACTACAACTTTCCTGAAGGATGGAAGAGTGCTGACATGCAACCTGCAATCGACCGGACATTCGAGAGAGTTCCTTTCACGAGCTGTCCTTCGACTGATGGTATCATCTATCAGCCGCAGGGGTACAATGTCGTTGCTGGAGCGCTTGCTGCTTCTGGGTGGCGCAATGTCACAGCTGACGATGTTCCTGATCAGAAGAACTTCACTTTTTCGAGACCAAACCACATGTTCAGTGGTGGCGAGCGAAGCGGACCGATGGCGACCTACCTTGTATCGGCCCACGAGCGGGATAACTTCAAGATGGTGACTGGGACATCTGTTACTCGGGTCGTTCGCCAGGGTAGCCATGTCACCGGCGTCGAAGTCGAGGCTTTTCTGTCAGGCGGCGAATGTGGTACAATCAATGTCACGCCGAGCACCGGCAAGGTCATCCTCAGCTCGGGGGCATTTGGAACGCCCAAGATTCTCTTCCGATCTGGTATCGGTCCACCAGATCAGCTAGAGATCGTCAGCAAGGCTGAGGGGTCCAAGATGATCAGCAGCGCAGACTGGATCACTCTTCCCGTCGGCCACAACTTGGACGACCACACAAACACCGACATTGTCATCACTCACCCGAACGTGACAGCTTACGACTGGTATGGGGCATACGATAACCCGATCACAGCCGACAAGGACAGCTATCTCAACAGCCGAAGCGGTATCCTGGCTCAGTCGGCTCCCAACCTCGCGGCAGTCTTCTGGCAAGAGATCAAAGGCGCAGATGGCATCACTCGCCAGCTGCAATGGACTGCCCGCGTTGAGTCGAGCCACGGCATCACGAGCAACAACTCCATGTCGATCTCTCAGTACCTTGGTCGCGGCTCGGTTGGTCGAGGTCGAGCGACTATCAATGCTGGGCTGAACATGGTGGTATCCGAGGTGCCATACCTTCAGAACGACAACGACATTGCTGCCGTCAAGGCTGGTATCGAGACTTTAAGAAGTGCACTTGCCATCGATCCATCGATCAAGGTCGTCTATCCACCAACAAACCAGAGCCTGGACACCTTCTTGAGCGAGTACCCACTCACGACTTCATCGAGGTCTGCGAATCACTGGATCGGAACGGCCAAGATGGGTCTGGACTCAGGCCTTGTTGACAACGGCACTGCCGTGGTGGAAACGAACACGAAGGTGTATGGTACCGACAACCTCTTCGTGGTTGATGCTTCGATATTCCCAGGCATGGTGACAACAAACCCAAGCGCACTCATCGTTAGTGTGGCAGAGCATGCTTCAGAGAAGATCCTTGCTCTAGGCTCTGCTCGAGCAGTCAACAGTACGGCTTCAGCGAGTTCGTGAGTTTTTCACCAACGCACGCCCGACACCGAAAACACCGGCTGACGACTTTGACGCAGTACGGTAAGCAACAGCAACCCGGTAGTTTCGACGAACGGGACAAGCACGCTTCCCACTGCCACAATATCGACCGGCACAGTATACCCAGCAGCTTCAGGCACGGCAGTCCCACTTCCATCTGGCGGAGCAGGTCGATACGAGCAATGCGGAGGCCTGGCATTTGTTGGATCCAATTCATGCAAGACAGGTCTGCGGTGCGAGGTCCAGAACCCCTACTATTCTCAATGTGTATAGCACTTCGTTCTCTTCACGTTAGACGTCCCACTGTGCATTATCGGTCGCGTGGGCTTCATTGGTATCCTGGCGTGGGTCCAGACGGGCCGATGCGGAAGGTATGTCTTCATCATGCTCGCTTAGCTATCGCTCGGCAACATGCATTCATGCTCGGCCGTGCCAGACTGTTGGATCCCTTGAGCCCTGCAATATCCGAGGTCTTTTGATTGTTGCGCTTCTCGCGTGAGGCGGCGTATCCTGTTCCTGGGCGTGTTAGAAGGGGGGAGAGGACCTTGGCTCATGACATGCTGCATTTCTCGGGAGATCATTGATCATGATGATGACGCGTTGGACTTGAGTGGGCAGCATAGGCTGAGCTTGACATGCTTGGTTGCTGATGGTCACGTGCGAGAGCGAGCACAGACCAGACCCCTCTTTTCATACTGACAACACCTTCTTTTCATTCACATCACGAACGAGTTGGCACGTGGGAGGTTCCATCAGCTGTCACCTCGACTGAAAAACCATCTGCTCGTGTCGTGCCGCGCGGGTCGTCTCTTGAATTTCATCTCATCTCCGGGCTGACTGCTTAGACTGCGTTTCCTGGTCGTCGAGCTTCAGGCCCGCTCCACAGCTCGGCACTGCTCGGCCGAAATAGAGAGAGCGAGCGATAGCACGGCAACAGCTCCATCATGTAGTAAGTTCAGCTAATTCAGCAGCAGACCATTTCTGTCTACTATCCTCCCGCTTGCCGAACTTGCGACGCACTTTAGCCAGCCTATATGCCTTTAAAAGCGGCCCGAAGCACAATCATCCGCCACCCCACGCTGCAGGTCACTCTGGCCTACAGCTGATCAACCAAGTCTCCAATTCAATCCTTCCACAAGGGAGGGGAAGTTCAGTGCTTACTGGTCAACAACACACCCATCCCACGCTGTCTGGTACGGCTTGCCCCGGATTTGAGACTGCACTTTCAGGACCTTCTGGCCCACCCAGCGACATGCACAACCTTCATTCACCAAGGCAGTCTAAAGCCGTGACGTCGGTCCCCAATTCGCTTGCTTTGTAGAGGTACACAGTCGCCAGGTCCTCAGATATAGCTTCTCTTGTGAGTCCCTCGCTTTATGTCTGGATCGCTCAGGAACTCCGGAATCAATCAACAGGGTCATATACTTTTTGGAGGACATACATTACTCAAGTAGGATATGAACTTTCAGGCCGTGATAGTTCAAGCCTATCCGCTTCCCGTGGAAAGAATCAATCGTTAAACATCCAGAACAAGAACAGGTCTACGCCCTGTGTCAAAGATTTGCACGTTCGAGTCACACGACTAGCTCAGCCAACTTTTTCAACTTCATTACGATTTGAGAACAGACCTTGTCGTTCATTCAACAATGGGTCAACCTATACCCGAGTCAAGCACTGTGTTGAATGCACAGATCGGCTTCCTGGTATGTCAGTGCAAGTCACAAAACGCCGAGAAGTCACTAATAGAAGCCTAGAAAACTCACCTTGCATTAATACATATACCACCTTCTGCCTACCACCTGTTCGTACAGCCTATACTCAGCCTTCTTCTGAACAACGAAATACGCGATGAAGACGGTAACATTATTGAGCCACGACGAGCATGGCAGTATTGGCATCCCTTCGTCAACGTGTCGATCACACCGAATGAATGCTCAATCGTCTGCCCTCGCGAGCAAGCCGAGGAACTCTTTGCACCACTAGTGGAAGACCTTAGTCCGGCATTGCAGGAAGCAATCACCATCACCAAAGAAGACTACTCTGTGATCATGATCGGCGGAGAAGGCCTTGAAGCAGGACAGCGAGTGCTTGATCTGACAAGTCCTCTCGCTATTGCTGGCATTCCGATCTTCTTCATCACGAGCTACTATTCGGACTTCATCTTGGTACCATTCAGCTCACGCCCTAGAGTGATCCGCGCGCTTGAGGACCGCGGATTCGTTTTCGAAGCCACCGACGCAGACGGCGAGGCTGGTAACATGACGAACCCAGCTTCCCCTGTCCTGCATTCACATTATCGCAATGGTTCAGCCGGATCTTCTTTTGACTTCCCACCGGTCGCAACAACACCGCCTCCTGCCACAGTCCCAGAGCTCCAGACGAAGACCTTCAAGACTCTTGCCCGCAATAACATCCATCCTCACGTCGACAAATCTGTTGAGCTTGTGACGTGCGCCGGTATCAAAGAGACCTCACCCTCCCACGCCGCCACGAACTTCACAGGAGGCAAGATGCACCTAGGCATCACACGCTGTCTCACCGCAATGCCTGCGCCACGCTTCTTCTCCATCACTCTGACGGACTCGGAATCAGCGTCACTGACATTGGAGAGGCGACTTTTGCACTATTTTCCGAACGAAGGCGAGGATGTATTGCTCGGCACCGAGGGACCTGAGCAGGTTCCCATTACTTTGGACTTGAACGACCTTCCATTAGAAAGCACGGGCATCGTCTGTGGCGTATCAAGTAGACTAATGGATGGCATGAAGGGTCGCATTGGTAGGGAGATGTTCAATATGAGCTACCTGAGCACTTCAAGGGCGGGGCATGTGATCGTGTACGAAGATGAGCTTGAGGATGCCATTGAGGCGCTGCGAGGGGCCCAGATGAATGGTGATAAGGGACGGTCCAATCAGTGAAGACAATTTCAGTGAGGAGCATTTGGCGCGCTGACTTGAGGCACGATACGGCTTACATATTCCGTGGGTCCGAGCCCGGCTTGTATATCTCGTAAGCCTCTGTACAGTACGGCAATACATAAGCAGCGGAACACACGTGCCTTGTCTTGGACATGAAGCCTCTTGATACCTTTCCCTTGAGTCGCTGTATGTATCGAAACATCTTTGTTTCAATCGCACGCCAGGGCTCGTGCCAATCAAGCTTCCTCGCCCACCATGTACTGCTCCCAGTTGTCACGATATGTTGACGAGTGGTCGAGTACAAGCGTACAGGTACTGGGGGCACTCCGCGACCTTCTCGCATAACATCTTGAAGAGACCTGCTATGTGTGCCAGCTCGTCCATGTCAGATTCGGTGGCGTAACGACCTTCCTTCTTCCAGTCAGACACAGCCTCTCTGACCAGCGCCTGGCGTAGCTTTGACTCCATCGATGTGGCCTCGAGAGCCACGCGATGAGTTTTCAGGATCCAAACATTCCATATTCGCTCTTCTTAGCGAATTTTTTCCGTTGCCTCATTCTGCAGCGGTGGCTACAGTCGCACGGGTCGAGGCAGGTTTTGGAGTGCGTTCGTTATGGGTGTTGTTTGGGTTCTTGGGGGGTAACTTTGCACGGAGCTCTTCGTAGTTTGATAGAGAGCGGCTGTGGTTGGGTAGTACTTTAGGAATTGGAGAAAAGTCCTCGCCACGTCCTGGTAAGCGCAGGGCGTGTTCGGTGGACTCCTTGAATGGACCATCGAGGGCCGAGGGGAAGTAGCTCGATGCTTTGCAGAGAATCGCTTTGAATATCGTGAAGGTTCGATTGACTCTTCCAGTGCGATGGTAACGAGTTCGTCTTGCACAAGGGCGCTGATATCGTGTTAGCTATTGTCGCCGCTAGTGGCAAGTGAAGTCGATTACTCTATGGACTTAAGGATGTCATCCATGTTGTTGCGCGATGCGTAACGACCAGCGAGACGAGGTGGGAAGGTCAAGTTGATCCAGAAGCTGCAATTCATAGTAATTATTTATTTTGTGCTGACGTAACCTCGCTGGCTAATGTCACATGCTAGCTCGCACTCATAGAATTCGGTCCACACTACGGCCCTGGATACCTTGCGCTCGCTCTTAGCTAGTCATCTGCAAGTTGCTCCTCGAGAATCCGACAGGTCTTGCTACAACAGCTTTGCGTCCGAGCCATGTAAACTCGCGTTTGTCCTCCACCCCTGGCAAATATCTGGATCATCCTATGTTTCCTCTACCGCTTCCAGTTGTCATGTGCCGATGGCCGTTCTTCCATTGCGCGTGGCGGTAGCGCCACCTCCTTGTTCAGGTGAAGCAAGAAACCGGGACCAGCAGCCACTTCGACAATGATCTTCGTTGCCTCTAACGGCGGCGCGTCACGGCATTTGGTCTACTCGAATAAGGCATCATCGACTACTGCTTTCCGAACCGATGAGTCCGCCTGAGTACCTTCTAATGCCGCACGAATCATGTCAGCATCTACGGTCGTTCTGTTCATCAATCTGCACCGTTCCCGCATTGCTTTGTTCTGCAACTTTGGCTTGGAATACTCATCGGCGAGCTTCCATAGTTGGATCAACAGGACAGCGTAAGCCCTTTCGCGCGCCACCTGGCCAAATTCTGTATGCGGGAGTAGCGGTAACCTGCTCAGGTGCGTCTGGTAGCAGAGGAAGAGCTGAAAGACTTCTGTAGTGCATCCTGGGAGGCGAAGAACGCGGTCGGAAGCCTCTCGAAACCATCCGTCGAGGGCCGCCGTAAAGTAGTCGGAAAAGTTACAGAGGAATGCTTTGGATAGCGCTTAGCTCTGCGAGCAACTCTCGAGGGCGACGGTGACCGTTCCATTGCGCAGGAAAGCGCTTTCAGGCGTTAGTAGGCAGCGGTGCACTGATAATTGTGGGACTTACTCGTTGGACTGCCGTACCTCGTCCATGTCAGTACGCATTAGATTTGTGTGAAGATTAAGGCCGTTGAGTCGTCGGAATTAAAAGTCGGAGCAGAAGAAACTCGCGTTTAGAAGCGCGATACTATTTCAAATGCGGCAAGCTCCTCTATCTCCTCCTCAGCCTAGTCAAGAGCGTAGCTGTCACGATACGTCCCTTTAACCAGCGCGCTAAAAAGCTGACAGTCTTGTTTCGCCTGCTCGAAAGCGATCCCGAGCGCTTCACCATAGACCCTGTAAGCACACAGGAGGTCGCGCGAACAGCCCGCCGCCGACTTCTGGAGAGCTAGAACACCGGTTTCGTTGCCGAATACTCACAGACGTATCAGGAGCGTTAGATGTGCGACTTTTTCAGTTCCAAGGTCTGCGTCCGGAGCGCAATTCCTTCCTTGCAGCTCGGAGTCTGGTAAGTCATGGTGGCTAGATCGCCGTCATTACTCCTCCCGTGAGACACTGTTGGCTCTGCTGAGTTGGCAGCCTGAATCGTAACTTGTCCAGGTGGCACATGTGAAAGAAGGAGGCAGCGGGTGTTGTCTGCGGTCGGTCGAGGTAACGCTTGACATTTTGGATCTTCAGCACTGACCACACCTTCTTTCGAATTGAGTTTTGGCGGGCATGGATGACATCGGCATCGCAAAGCGACAAGATCAACGTTTGAATGCTTCACGTCGACAGGATGACCTTCATCAGCAAGCGCAGGTGCCTGCACCTACGCTGTCATCATGTTCGCCAGAGGAACTCTCCGAACAGCCTCACACAACCTCCGTAGCTTCTCAACCTCTGCTAGCATGGCAAAACGACTACGAATAGGATACATACCAGAACACTTCAGCACCCCTCTCGCCTTCGCCCAGCAACACTACTCCCTCTCCGCCGACCTCATCCCCTTCCCGACCGGCACCGGCGCCCTTGCCTCTGCCCTCAAACACGACTCCCAAAGCGAACCCATCGACGTCGCCATAGGCCTCACCGAAGGCTTCGTCGCCGACCTAGGAAAGACCAAATCCTCCAATTCCGACCGCGTCTACGGTCTCGTAGGGACTTACGTTGAGTCACCACTATGCTGGGCAATCTCTACTGGCGCATCGAGGTCTGATGTTAAGAGTGTTGAAGATTTGAAGGGGAAGAGGGTGGGAGTTAGCAGAATTGGGAGTGGGAGTTATGTCATGTCGTATGTGTTAGCGGACCAACACGGGTGGCTTTCAGCTCCAACGTCTGGGGGTACGAGGGATCCATTTAAGGTGGAGGTTATTGGAGATTTCGCTGCGTTGCGAAAGAGTGTGGAAACAGACAGGAGTAGTGACTTCTTCATGTGGGAGCATTTCACGACGAAACATTACTGGGATAATGGCAAGCTCAAACGGATCGGGGAGATTTACACTCCTTGGCCGAGCTGGGTTATTGCTGCGAGGCACGATGTGGAGGGGACTTCAATTGGGGAGATGTTGGGGAGGTTGAATCAGGGCGTGAAGCATTACCTTGAGCATCGGGAGGAGGCGGTGGAGTATATCACCGGGAACATGAGGTATTCGAAGGAGGATGTGGGAGAGTGGATGAAGACTGTGAGGTTTGCAGAGGATGTGAGCGGTGTGAGTGAGGGGATGATTGATGAGACGGTTGGGGTGTTGAGGAAGGCGGGAGTGTTGAAGGAGGATGCTGGAGGGAGCGAGAATATGGTCAGAATCAAGCGGGAGAAGAAGATTGAGCTTGCGAATCCGGCGGAGGTTTGAAGGGAAGCATCATAACTGAACGAGCTGGATTCTGTCTGCACAGCACGGTACTCTTATCACGACGCGACGGCCGTCCTAGGCGCAGCTTTCCCACCACTCGATATCAGGTCCAGAAAGCCTTGCTTCGACATCTCATTGACTCTCTCCTCCCTCTTCTGCATTCCCACCACACCCTGACTCCGCGCCTCCTTCGCAGCTTCCTCAGCCTTGACTTGCGCCGCTCTTACTGCGTTGAACAAATGTATGACACCTCTCTGCGCCGTCTTCTTGAGCCTCTTTTCCTCCTCCAGTAGCTTTCCTGTATCAACATCCGGTGTTTGCAGTCCTAGCACATCCTTCACTCGTCCCTTTTCGCTGGCTGCCCTCTTCTCTGCTCTGATCTGTGCTCGTGCCTTCGCTTCGAGCTTGCTATCCGCGAGAGAGCGATTCGCTTCGGCTGCCGACTTAGATCGTGACAGGACTGGATCGGCGCGTTTGGAGGATGTGAGTTTTGTGTCGAGGATGCGGGAAATGCTGGTTGCGAAAGCGTCAGGGTCGTTGCGTTTCTTTTTCGTTCGTTGGATTTGGCTTGAGGTAATTGAGGCTTCGGAATCGGAGGGAATGTCTCCGTGATCTTCGTCGCCGGAGTCATCTGAAACTCCTTCTAAATCTGGCTCGTCGTCCTCCTCGTCCTCCTCGCTGGCTTCGTCCTCATTGGGCAGACCGTTGACAATGTTGGAGGTTGTGTTGTCTTCAAGATCACCGTCTGTGGCCTCGTCTTCCTCTTCGCTGCCGTCTGCTGAGCTTTCCTCTGTTGCTTTAGCTATTGCGATCGACTTGGGCTGCTTGAGAATCGGCTTCGGTCGTTGTGAACCTTTTACTTCGGCATTTGGTCCAGTCGCAGAGTTGGCAGAGAGCTTCACAATATGCTTGGGCTCATCCTTCCTCCGCTGAGGCGCATCAGATGCTCTTGGCTGCTGTGTAGGCGCATCCTCATCGTCGCTGTCGTCATCCGAAGAACTGTGGTAGTTTTTCTGCTTCGTGAAATTGCGGACCTTCTTTTTCGGCTTCCGCACTTCGTCTTCGACTCGTCTTCGCTTGGTCGCAACTGGTGTGAGTTTGGATGGCATCGTTCGTGGCTGGAGCGTGTGAATGGCAATGGTTAGATGGTCTAGAAAATGTTCAGATCGGGATCACAAGCGCCGGCCAACGTTGCCGAACGCCGGCGCCCGAAGGGCGGGAGCTTTATGACGTGCCGAGCTTGAACCATTGCAAGACATGAATGGCGCATTGTTTCTTCTGCTTGCTGTCAGTCCTTCACATTGAGCCACTATACCGACAATGCCCACTCTCAATCGCTGTGTGCCTGCCCTGAGACATCTTCGCCTCGCCAACAGCAACTTCCAGCAGACATCCCACCTCCGACTGCAAGCGGCACGATCTGCTTATAAACCTCTGCAACAACGATGGCAACATGCCGAGGCAACGACTAGCGCACAGCAGTATGGCAACGAGGATCCACCGCCATCAAGGTCAGGGCTCAGTCAGAAGAAAATAAAGACGACAGCAGAATCGTACCCAGATATCAAGCGAGACTCCCGATTCAAAGAGATCACGAAGGACGATGTGGACTTCTTCCGAGGCGTGCTGGGTGCGGATAATGCCATCATCGATGGAGTCAACCAGGATGCGAGCAGTGACCTGGAGGGATACAATGCGGACTGGATGCGAAAGTACAAGGGACAGACTCAGCTGGTACTGAAGCCTGGTTCGACAGAGCAAGTTAGCAAGATCTTGAAGTACTGCAACGACAACCTGATCGCAGTGAACCCACAAGGAGGCAATACTGGTCTGGTCGGTGGATCGGTACCCGTCTTCGACGAGATCGTGATTAATCTTGCACGTATGAACAAGATCCGATCGTTCGACGATGTCTCTGGCATTTTGGTTGCAGATGCTGGCACGATTCTAGAAGAAGCAGACAATCATCTAGCTCAACATGGTCATATATTCCCACTGGATCTTGCAGCGAAGGGTACTTGCCAGATCGGTGGCAATGTGGCAACGAATGCAGGTGGCCTGAGACTTTTGAGATATGGCAGCTTGCATGGCAACGTCCTCGGTCTCGAGGCAGTCCTTCCCGATGGTACCATCTTCGATGATCTTGGCAAGCTTCGCAAAAATAACACCGGCTACGACCTCAAGCAGCTCTTCATTGGTGGCGAAGGCACAATTGGCATAATTACGGGTGTCTCAATTGTTTGCCCACAGCGAAGCCCGGCTGTGAATGTGGCATACTTTGGTTTGTCATCTTACGAGAAAGTGCAGGAAGCTTTCAAAGAGGCAAAGAAGCACCTTCAGGAGATTCTTTCTGCATTCGAGCTCATGGATGGTGGTTCTCAGCAGATCTACAAGCGTGCCGCAGGAGCTAAGCTTCCACTTGAGAACGACCACCCATTCTACTGCTTGGTCGAGACTTCGGGATCCAACGCTGATCACGACAGTGAAAAGCTGAACACTTTTCTTGAGCATGTCATGGGTGAAGGCATCGTGGTAGATGGCGTGGTAGCAGAAAATGAGACACAACTACAGAACCTCTGGAAAAACCGCGAGGGCATTTCAGAAGCTAGCCAGCACTTCGGAGGGGTGTACAAGTACGATCTCTCGATACCTCTGCCTGAGCTTTATAGCATTGTCGAGGAGTGCAGGCAGCGCTTTCTGGACAATGGTTTAATGAGTATACACGATGAGTCGAAGCCAGTGCTTGACGTGATCGGCTACGGGCACATGGGTGACCAAAATCTGCACCTGAATGTTTGTGTGAGACGGTATGACAAAGAGGTCGAGAAAGCCATCGAGCCTTGGGTATACGAGTGGATACAGAAGAGAAGCGGCAGCATTTCGGCCGAACACGGTCTAGGCCTTGCAAAGAAGAACTACATTGGCTACAGCCGGAGTCAGAACATGATCAAGTTGATGGAGCAGATCAAGAAGCTATACGATCCGGTAAGTGATACTGTGTGCTCTTGGGGTGCCGATCGTAAACTAACGCTTAGCACAGAACGGCATCATGAACCCATACAAGTACATATAGTCAGCCAATTCGTATGGAGAACAGAGTGCTCTGTCAACCAAGCACGATGGCTTCTTCCCTGCTGCTGCCCTAATGCGCGCCGACATTCTCCAGCTCAGCATGTCTGACTCTCAGCCAAGCTGTGAATGCTCTGAACACTTTATCATCTGATTAAAGTTCACAGAATGCTAACAATTCTTGCTGGTGGCCTTGCTCAGTTGTGCCAGTCACCCGAAACAGTTTTGCCAGGTCGACAGGGCACAGATAAGGAGGTCGCAATGGTCCATTCCGAAGCAATGGCCAAGTACATGCGACGCCATCCTGCATATCCTACTCAGCCAAAGGTTGAAGAGCTGGACTTGGTCCTTTCGTGCCGAGGAGACGCTGAAAAGCGTCGTCGGCCGAGTGCATGGCAGATCTGGATCGCTCGTCGGACCTGCATCTTTCGCGACCTCGACCTTTCTCTTCTGTCGATCCGGCTTTGGCTCTGACTAACGACAATTGGCTTCGACACACTCTCTACAATGGCTTGCGCGCGAGGAATGCTCTATTTCGATTTCCTGCTGCGCATCCAGAGCAGGTACACCGTGCTGTTGACATCACGGCCACTCGACTTTCGCCGTACGCTCTTCCACAGCAAAAGTTGTCCTCATCATCCTCGTACACATCGTGATTTACGATCATGAGAAGAGCATAAGCGTCTTTTGGTAGTATGGCTATAGCAGCATGCAGGATATCGTCCAGATTCAGCTGCGCATCGAGGGACCCATCCGGGAAAGGCCGGACACGCATACCGATCGTTTCCTTGCCAATACTGAGGCCTACACATCCTTTCATATTCCAATGAAGTGGTGTCTCCCATCTCACGAGCGATGCCGCGGGCTCCTTCAGGACTTTGACGGGCATGCCATGGTAGAATGCTGAGAGATAGTCCAGGACGTCATCGGTCTTCGGTGCTGGAATCGTGTTTGCGGACGAAGCTTGAGCCCTTCCAGATACCTTGACTGGTTTCAGGTTTGGCTTCGGCAGTCACTCCTCAACGCCGGGAGACAGTTTTGGCGTTGGTACGAAACGAACAATGCGCCTATCTGTGGTATAGAAGCCAGTGCAGCCGATACTGTTCGTAGAAGTACGGTTGCAGGCCAAGACGCCGGACTTCTGGACTGTGGAAGTCAGTGGGTTCCACGAGAGCTCGCATGAAGACTTTGCAATCGCGGTGGAGCTTCGCCAAATGTCACATGGTTCTACTGCCGCTTCTGCTCTGTTAGCCGGGACCGGTGCTCTCCGGTGACTCATTCAAGTCACGTTGATCGTCTGTGCGATCTGCTCCTGCCAAGACCAGGGCCATTGTTCGCTCCCGCATTATGGAACATACATCAGCCGGCGTGCAGAGTGCCATGGATTGTTGAGGAAAGGGAAGGATGAGAGTGTGAGACTGGGAACCTCATCAAAGTCGTGTGGCAATACTGAAGGATCGCTGTTCAGCCGGTGTGGCTTCGTGAGCATGCTGATCCAAAAGGATCGCTATTAAACCAATAAGAGCGACATAACGTTTGCGACAAGTTCCGATCATATAGGATCGAGGCAGGTTAGGACGGATCAATATCTCAAGGACGTCGACACTATGAAACCAGGATCACGGCATATATAATGCTTTCATCATGCACGACTCCAAGATGAAGTCTAGTTACTCTTCTCGGCCGTGCCTACTAAGCCCCTTCTTTGTGCGCGGATTAATCAATGCTTCTAGGCTCTCGGTGGCAACGCGAGCGATGCTTCTAGATGCGGTAAAAGCAGGTTGCGCTCGATCATTGACCTGCGACTTGCATTGACTATACGCACCGGGTGATATACGTACGTTTAAGCATTCTGATTGTGGGAGACTGCGCACTCGAGCAATGTGGCAACTCACCAATCACGCAAGCTCCATAGCGAACATGCGCATCAGTCAGCGTGCGCGTAGTCGAACGTTCTCGACGTAGAAAATTGCGTACTCGAACAATGTTGCGATAGAGAATTTACGCACTTCTTGAACTAAACGTACGCATCAGTCGACACATACACAAGGGAACATTTTCTACATGGAAGACTACATACTTGGGCAGTGTGTCTTGAAGGTCTATTCACGCACTATTAGCAGCAATTGTACGCACCGCTTGACATCCACATGATTAAACATTCTCAACATGGAAGACTGCGTACTCGGACGATCCCCTCGATAAGTATACTTTTGTTAACCTCTAACCATGCATTCTCTAAGCAGCTTGCAAGCACTGTTGGCCTTGATACCATCCAAAGACAGCCTTTTACAAAGGACACTTGGAACTAATATCGACAGCTATTTCGCCCAACAAAATACTTTCATATACGACGATCAATCGACGGCCAACGATGAGTCGACAGCAATCAAACTTCGACGGCATGCTCGCCCACGAGGTCTTCCCCAGACATCAACTAAAGATCGAAGAAGCCCGTCAACGCATCAGACTCCTAACCCAAGAGCAACAAGCCTTCCAATCCTACTTAGCCACACACCGTGAGCGCAAAACTTTCGGCAACTTCGTCCTCTCAGTCCACGAAGCCAAGCACGACCCCATGATACACCTCCGCGCAATCGACAATCGCTACGCCACCTTCGAGAGAAAAGCCACAGAAGCCGACCACCAAATATCCTGGAGCCTATCCCTCTCCGCCCAGCACGTCCCCTTCCTCACCAAGGACATGTCCGACCTCATCGAAGCGGATCAATGCCCTTACGACAATGAGGCGAATGCCGAGCACGAAGAGTCCCCCCTCCACTCCAAACTTTCCGTGGCATGCTACGAAAAGGACGACCCCTTCGCCACCGGCGCGGACCCAGACCTCTGCGCACCTCTTCACCCCAGTTCATCTCTCTCCCACCAAATCGCATTCCTCCACCGCTATGTGGAAAACCGGAGCGGCTCCCCCTCTCCTGCTCCATCAAGCTCCGCTTTCGACGGGGATAGCAGCAGTGACGAGGCCTCCGAAGATGACGACGACGACGACGACGAACAAGTCGCCCTGGCAATGCGTCGCTCAGCTACTGCGAAGCTCCGTGCTGCTACTGCGAGACGGACTGTGGCTGCGCTTAGGACGAAGCCGGTTGTGGGGCAGGTCGCTTTCGTGGGAATGGCTGCGCAGAGAGTGGTGGATGAGACGAGGGATTTGAGGACGGAGTGGAAGCGGTATGAGACGAAAGCGGTGAGGAAGGGGGAGGGGAGAGTCATGGCGCAGAGTGATTTGGCGATGGATCATTTGATGGGGGAGGAGGAGATGTTGGGTACGCCGCTTACGCCGCTGCCGACGCCGGGGTTGGATGGAAGGCAGAGAGCTTCGTGGAATGGGGAGGTTAGTTCGAGGAATAGGGTTGGGATTGCGGACGGGGATGGGAGGGAGCCTGCTCGGGAGCATGGAGAGACGGCGGAGACTTTGGTTGAGGTCGAGGCTGAGGCTCCTGAGGTTCCCGGGCACGACTGTCCTACCCCTGAGGCCAAGGACCAGGACGAAGGTGAGGCTGTGGCGGTGTCTGACAACGACGAAGACGAGTACAGCATCTAGAGCTCTGTACTGAGCTAAACCTTCCAGTCTTCGTGCCATTATGATGCATCGATGTGTGGCCCTCGTCCGTATTCAAGCGTTGCTTTATATCAATTCTGCATTGGCATAGATACCGAAGCAATAGACCTTCGCTCAGAAGGGCATGACCCAACCTCTCAAAACCTCAACCATTCGCATCCACTAACAAACATTGCTCGCTTCCGGGTATCATCAAACATCGTCGCTCCAAGGAAATGCTTCTTCACCTTATCCGCCGCTCTATCATGCCCTTGGCACTCCTCCAAGACACGCCAATCATGCACTTCGATCCTCTCCTTGAACCTTCCATCGTTGAGTTGTATGATAATCTGGACCAATCCACGTGTGGCGGTACGGCGTTTCCGCTCGACCAGAACAATCTTCCTCATGCCGGGGTATGCTTGACTCTCGGAGACTGTGTCTGTTAGTGGATCGTGGGAGAAGCTGTTCCTGTTCCAATGGGAGAGGCTGGGGACGATTGCTACGTTGTGGCTGGCAAGAAGGTCTTCCGTGATGTAGAGTGTTTGGGCGATACAGGATGCGAGGTATATCGTGGCATTTGCGAAGGCACAGGTACTGCCCTCGCAAAGGTGAGTCGAGATCGGCTGGCTCGATGCAGGCTTGCTTGGACGCACCAGCGCCACGACCTTGTCGACTATGCTAGCCAGCGTGGTGTTGTGTTGAGCTGGTCTGTGATTCTTTCGGGTTGGACTGGTATTGACGGTGTTGGTGATGTCAACTAGCGGAGACGATACTGGTGGCGTCAGTCGAGCCGGCCGGGCTGAGATCGTAGCTCTTTCAACGCGTACCCGTTTGACTGCTGCGTGCGCATGCGGACCCTCGATAGACCGCTTGCGAGCCCTAGTCTGGACCGGCGAGGAGGTTGTCGGCTGAAGCCCAGAAGATGGCAGCGGTGTGGGGAGGCCATCAAGAATGAAACGCTGTCCGTCTGGACTCTTGATTTTGTCTGAGATACTGGCTGCGGACACGGAAGCCCTCAAAGGCGTGTCCATCGTTCGCGACCGAGTAGATCTTGGCGTCATGCTTCTCTCCCTTTCGAACTTCCTCCTGCTGCTCGCTTTGAGCCTGGCGATCCAGCGTAAGGTCTCCTGCGACTCAGAATCGATCGGGGCTGAACGAGCAGCATCACCTTGCTGTTGCAGCTCTTGGAAAGTGACACAATCCATCCAGGTCCGATCCTCATGTAGCTTCTTGACCCGAGGATGTCGCAGCATGAGGAACCTGCAATTTGATGGTTTGTCGAATCCAGATCCGAGGACCTCAAATACAAATGGCTCGTCGAACACCACATCCATCTTCAGAGTAATGTGTGACTCGATGTCGAACTTCTGCGGCGCTACACCAGGACTGTACTCCTTGCCAGAGAACCTGGCGATAATGTTGGCTGCCTCCAGAACCGGCTTTGGGATACACGTATCGTGGTCAATGGTCGAAACATACTTGTAGACCGGCCGTGCGTTGACTCTTCGCACATCGTCCTTGTTCATCAAGCAGCCCAGATGGAAGCTGGTGTATCTCGATGCGGTAGAAGTTGTCGCGGCGGCCTTCGGTGCAATATTGCTCGCGCCAAGCACTGCAAAATCCGCTTCATCGCCCAGGCCGTCGATGTAGTCCTTCTTGAGCTTGACGAAGCTGTGCTTGTAGTCATCGGGGCTAGCATCGAGAGAGAAGTACGGTACACCACATGGCTTGAGGACTAAGCCTTCGCAGCGTCGTCCGATTGCATGGCCAAACTGTTCGATGAGTTTCCGTCGGCCGTATTCTCTATCAGTGAAGTCAATCCTCTTCCACTCGGCACCTAGAGCCCGGCCCGGTATCTTGCGATATGCCTCGCGGAGCCATTGGCGCCGGGTTTCGACCGGTTGATTCATCAGGATCTCGTCATCGAGTAGCAATATGTCGAAGAACACTATGGCGAGGTGCTCGCAGGCTCGAGGTTGCGAATCTGCTTCTGCTGCCAGGCGTATGCCAGATCTCGTGACGTGCTTTCTGATCTGATCGAATGGCATGACGCGGTCTTCCTCGTCCGAGTACACCACAAGCTCGCCTATGAATATCGCCTTGCGTCTGAAGCGGCACTTGGCTTCTCCCAATCGCATGGAGTTGACCAATGTATCGTGCAACCCAGCGCGGTCGGAGGTAGCGACCTTGCCACTCTTCGCGAAGATTTTGATACATTTCTTCCAGTCTGGCGCATGTAGCAAGTCGACGTGTACTTCGCAGTATTCGCCATCGTACTTGCGCTCCATCACCCATTCCTGCGGCCCGAGCATGTTTAAGCAATGCTCGATGCCCCTCGCCTTGTGTAATGTCGGTCGACCGACTTTCGTGTTCACCGTAGGGCGCATCCGCTTACTGGCCTGGAGCCTGAACAATCTCTGAGACCTAGGATCTGGCTGTGCGTGGTACTCGTTAAGCTCACCCTTGAGCAATCCAACAGCAGATCGGAAGCTTCGCTGAAACCGTAGCAGATCCGGAAGCAGGAAGTGGAAGTTCTTCAGGACCAACGCTTCGTCCAGTCGTACAGGGGCGAAGTCCTTAAGGATCAGCCTGGCCAGCCACTTGCCCTCATCGGGTCTTGCACGCTTGAGAAGTCGGGCAAGGACTGGATCTCGCATTTCGGATGCACTGTGAAGTAATCTCGGAATAGATGGGTCCGAGAATATGCTGCCACTTGCCAGGGTTCCAAGCATATCGTCTACTTCTTCAAGCTGGATTGGTGGGTGTGCAGGTGCTCCTCCCGCTCGAAGGACACGCTCCAGACATGCTGGGAGGTCGCCAAATCCTGGCTGCTTGTACGCTTCGAGGTCTTTCAGTCTGGCGGTGCCCAGACCAAGAGTCCTGCTGAGCATCCGATACAGGCTTTGGGTTTGGATTCCGTAGACTCGGTCGATCCTCCATTCTGGTAGCAGGGTTGACAGCAAAGCGGCCTGACCATCTTCACTGAGCTCGATGATCTTGCGTCTGTGAGATTTGAACCAAGACTCGACGAGGTCCTTTGACTTGGAATATCTGGCTGGACCAAGCAATGGTGGATCATGGGTCTCAATCTTCTCGAGGTTGTTGAGCAATGTGCATATTTCTACGAAGGGAAAAGGCATGTCTCGTAAGATATGTGACGTGTTGATGTCCGGATAGCCAGATTCGGAGTTTCACTTTGTATCGCAAGCATCATTTTTAGCAATGAAGAGTAATAAGAGAGTGCCCAAGGTTGCACGTGAGTTCGAGAGGAAATCGCGATTGAGCATACAAGTGAAGATAAGAAAAGACGCGATCAGAACGTCGCGTCAAGATCACGGTGTGGGGCAACACAAAGCGAGCTTCGACCACCAATCACAAGCCACAAACTAAATTTGGCCAAGCGCTGTGAAAGGCGGCTCATCTTAATGCAAGGACAGCGAAATTGCCTTGGAGACAAGTCACACGAATCTGAACTGCAGCCGCTGCAGGCGGACTTATCAAAGAGCCCGTGATCATGCCTTGGGCGTGCTTTGTTGATCCTGTTGAACTCGACGAGGTATCTCTCTGTTCCGGAGCACAGCCAATATTGGCCTATGCTGCATTGAGGTTGGGTATTGCTCGTCTCGTCGAGCTTGAGTCGGTCTAGTCTTGAGCGAAGAATGGTCACCTACTTGCTCCTCTTGTATATCTTTCTGAGAAACTCTTCAAACACCTCCTTCTTCAGGCCTCCACTCTCGTCAATGTGCGCGATCTTCTCTCTCAGCTCGCCCACCCGCTTCTCCTCGTAGTCCTGGTAGACCTTCTCCAATTGCAGCTCGTTGAAAAGTTTCTTGACTTCTGCTTCGCATTGTGAGTTCTTCTGGCCGTAGTTCTTCTCGAGTACTTGCCGCTGCTCAGGAGTGGCAATCTTGAGCGCTTGGTTGACGAGCCAACTGCATTTGTTGTCCTGGATGTCGGTACCGATCTTGCCAAGCACAGACGGGTCGGCAAAGTTGTCGAGGTAGTCGTCCTGAACCTGGAAGTACTCGCCCATAGGAATGAGGATATCCTCAGCCTGCTTCAGGTTCTCTGCCGAGGCCAAGCCCGCGAAGTGAAGCGCGAGGGCTACAGGCAGGTAGAAGCTGTAGTAGGCAGTCTTGTAGATGACAATGAAAGTGTACTTCTCCAAGCTGAAGTTGTCCAAATCAACGTGGTCCTCGGGCGCGGTGAGCAGATCGCACGCCTGACCCAGCTCCGTCTGGAACGACACCTCGTGGAAGAGCTCGACGACATCAATGTAGTACTTCTCTTGGCGGAAGTACTTGCGAAGCAGCACATATATGGAGGATTCCAGCATGAAAGCGTCGTTGATGGCAACCATGCCGACATTTGGCATGAGGTACCAACAAGGATTACCACGACGAGTCTTGCTGCTGTCCATGATGTCGTCGCTTACGAGGAAGAATGCTTGCAGCAGCTCGATCATCCAACCCAGTGTAGCCGTCTTGAAGAACTCGTCCTCGTTGAGCTTGCGGCCGAGCAGAAGCTGGGTGGTGTCGATGACCGAGAGACCTCGATTGCATTTCCCGCCGAGAGTGTTGTGGTTCAAAGACTGATGCATCAAGGTCAGTCACCATTCCTCAGCCATCATCTGCTTCCTTCAAGGTACGAAGCTGCTACCCCAAACAGCCAGGCCCAAAGCTCGCGCACAGCAATGCACGAACTGCCAGTTGTACGCACCTGCTCGAACCACTCCAGCGCCTGCTGTGGAAGCTTGTACTTGATGCAATGCTCTTTCAGATCCTCGACAAGCTTTGGGAACACCGTCTCGAACTCCTTCAGAGTGACGGGCATCTTGTTGACAGGACGTGGGGTATCGAGTCGATTGAAGGAGACGCGTCGTTTTCGCGGTGTGAATGCGGGTCGTCGTACGTCGCGAAGCTGTACGGACTTGAAGCGACAGACGATGTTGGGCAGTGTCGTCGGGAAAACGAATGTGTGAGACCAGAAAAATGCGTCGAAACGATAATCGTACCATTCGTCACTTCCCAAAATTGTCGCAGGGTCGTGATCCGAGCGTTCTGGAGACTTGTACCTGCAGCAGCAACGCGCCAATCACGCGTGGGGGGGTCTCTGTACCAGGGAACATCGGACAATCAACACCATCACGCCGATCTCCTACGCATGTGGGATGGAAGTATGGCGCTGCCGGAGGAACAGCAAGCTGAACTGCAGCACCACCTCCAGCGAGCCATCGTGGCCTGCAACGAGCGATGCCTCTACTTTGCCGCCAAGTGGTAAGTGGTCGCCTCGAGTGCGGCGGCATGTGTGGCGTGCTGACGGTCATTCGGAAGGACTGCAGAGCTGTTGAACGCGTTTGCCGACACACAAGACTCCTCGGCAGACACGTCCGACACGGAAGTGGACGAAGACGAAGACGAGGACGAAGACGAGGACGAGGCCGTGGTGCCAAGCAAGCATGATCGGAAGGAAGCGAGACTGGAGAAGAAGGAGCTGCCACGCTATCTGATGGCCAAGTCCTTCTTTGACTGTCGCGAGTTCGATCGCTGTGCTGCTGTCTTTCTGCCCAACCAAGTGCCCCACAGTACACCGCATGCGACGACCGGACTCTCAGCTCTCGGTGACATCCAGGTCCAGAAGCAGAGTCCAGGAGGCAAGCAGAGACAACGACCGTCTTCCTCAGCTTGGTCGGCAAAACCCCTCAAGCAGAAGTCCGGACCGCTGCCGAGAAATCTGAGCCAGAGATCCTTATTTTTGGCGCTCTATGCTCGGTACCTGGCAGGCGAGAAGCGCAAGAACGAAGACTCTGAGACTATTATTGGACCTCATGACGGACCGGCGTTGGTCAACAGGGAAGTCGTCGGTATTTCGACCCTTCTTGAAGACTACTTCAACTCGAGAGGCGGCCTCGAGAATTTGAGCAACTCGCAAGGATGGCTGGATTACCTGTACGGCATCATATTGATCAAGCTGAAGTCGGAGTCGCTTGCGAGGCAATGGCTTCTACGGAGCGTGAACATCAACCCGTACAATTGGGCAGCATGGCTGGAGCTCTCATCCCTAGTCGAGTCGCCCGAGGACCTCCAGCAAGTCGGCCAGCACTTGCCGCAGAACATCATGACCTTTTTCTTCCACATCCACTGCAGCCAGGAACTCTTCCAGCAAGAGCAAGCCGTCTACGACGTCCTCGCTCAGATGCAAAGTATATTCCCTCGCTCGGCATACCTCCAACAGCAAAAGGCGCTGCTACTGTATCAAGCTCGTCGCCAAGAGGAAGCTGTCGAGATCTTCGACAACCTCATCCGAAACCATCCTCACCGGCTCGACGGCATGGAAATATACAGTAACTTGCTATACGTCCTCCAAAATCGGCCGAAACTGGCGACACTCGCAGCGATGGCAAGCGAGACGGACAAGTTCAGACCGGAGACGAACTGCATCCTTGGCAACTATTACAGCCTGATAGCTGAACACGAAAAGGCCGTCTTGCACTTCCGCCGCGCACTTCAGCTTGATCGCAACTGTCAGACAGCCTGGACCTTGATGGGCCACGAATACATCGAACTCAAGAATACTCAAGCGGCCATCGAGTCGTACCGCCGCGCAGTCGACACCAACCGAAAAGACTATCGAGCATGGTACGGTCTTGGTCAAGGCTATGAAATGCTCGAGTGCTACAGCTACAGTTTATTCTACTACAAGCGCGCCGCTGCACTATGTGTGGCAGATCCGAAGATGTGGGCGGCCGTGGGCAATGCTTACAGCAAATGCGGCAAGATCGTCAACGCAATACAAGCCTTCAAGCGTGCACTCATCGTCGGCAGCCAGATGGACACGGCAACCAGCTTCGGCACGTCGACATCGGATCCACTGGCGCACGCGGTCGGAGGCGCTTTGGACCCGCAGGTCCTATATGATATCGCTCTGCTGTATGAAAAGGAGAGCAACTACCAAGAGGCTTCGGCGTACATGGAGCTGACGCTGGCGCAAGAAGACGGCGCGGAGGACGGTGAGGAGGGTATTGGCGTGACGCAAATTACCAGTCGCGCACGTCTGTGGCTCGCGAGATGGTGTCATGCCCAGGGAGACTGGCAGCGTACGATGGAACTCGCAAACGAGCTGATACAAGACAGCGTGGAAGTGGAAGAGGCGAAGAGCTTGGTCAATGAAGCGCGCAGTAGATTGACTCTGGCAGCGCAGGAAGAGTCTCAACTAATAGGCTGAGACTTGAGCCATGGCTGAGAGTCCCTCAGCTCAGCAACTCACGACCTCTGCGCCAGCTCACCCGGCATTCACATCAAACTCTCAGTCTTCCCACCACTCACATGCAACAACTGTCCATGCGTACTTCCACTTAAGCTCCCACTCGCCAACACAAGAAACGTCCTCGCCACATCCTCAATCGGCACAGGCCTAGCAGTTCTCACCGTCGCCTCAGTCTCTGCTCACCTCTACTGATCCCCATACAGCTCACACTCCTCTCGAAGCCTATTCGTATCCACCACCCCAGCGCCACAGCATTCACCCTAGCCTTACCGTATATTCTCGGAACGTCTTTCGCCAGACATTGCAAAAGCCCATACTGCACTGCTGCCTTGCCAGCTGCATAAGCTGGCATCCCACCAACTCCGAAGGCCCCTGCAGGCTTCTGAGCCCATGAGAAAAACTAGGTTGCAGTTTCGAAGTTTTGATACTTTCACAGAATCTTTTACTGCCTCGCGGATTTCCTTGGAAGGCCAGCGTTGCGCTGTCAGGGAATTGTTCCGTGGAAATTTCACATCATCGAAACACTCTTCCTCCCAACGTCCGGGTCCGGGTTGAATCGCAGATCGAATCTGTCTGGGGGGGGGGGGAGAAGAGGTCTATGGATGCGATTGCGAGGCAGCTTTCGATTGTGGGCCGAAGTGAGATTCCGCTTCTGTGAAAGTTGCGTCGACGCTTGGGGCTGAGGGAGATATCGTAGTCGTAGATTCGAAGATTTGTGAGTTTCGAGATGGGGAAGGAAGATGGAGACGGGTGAAGGGAGGGCTGAGACTGAGACGCTGGAGGCCGCGGCGAGGAAGGCGTCGACTACGACGCGGCCGATCAGATCGCAGCCGCCGGTTGTGAGGATGTGGGAGTCTTCTAGGCTGAAGGTGAGGGGGAAGGAGGGCTGCTTTGGTGGATGGTGGACATTTTCGTCTATAGGTGAAGTTAGGTGAAGGCGAAAGAAAGCTTGGAGGCTTGAAGGTGTGGATGTGGATCATGCAGTGGCGCATTTGAGGTACCTCTCGTTTTCGGCGACAGCGATGAAAAAGTACAGTGGAGACGATTGGCATGAGGATACAAACATTATGCGACAGCGTGGAATGGCAGACCCTCCCAGGAAGACCCGAGTCCACCAATCTCAACCTCAGTACCACTCCTAACCATCATCATCATCATCATCATCACCACCACCACTACCACCACCACCAACATTCACAACTCTATCCTCGATCCTCGGCCTCCCCCGACTGGACCTCAACTCCGAACTCCTTACCCCAACTTCCGCCTCTAGTAGCTCCGATTCAGCCACAGCACTCGCCCTCTCCTCACTACTAGGACCTCTCAGTCCACGATACTCCGGATCTCCAGCAAACAAGCTCAACCTTGTAAACCTCTCATCATTCTCTCGACACGCTTTCGCCGCACAAGCATTATCCCTCGCGGCCGCAGGACTCCCGTACCCATGCTTCCAGCCCTCGCCGTGCCAGAGGGATCCAGCGAGGTCGTAGTTGTATCGCGGGTTGGGTTGCGAGATGGAGTGGGACGTGCGGCCGCCGTGGGGAAACGTTGTTACTTTGATGCCATCGATGGGGGCGAGCCATCGGCTCATTGAAGCATCCATTGACGATTCCAAACAGCGGCCTTTTGAGGGTTCGGATGCTGTGGAGGATTCGGCGGTGTGATATTGGAGAGGTTCGTTGAATTCGGGGGACAGCTTGGATGTGGAGCTTGCTGCGCCGCTTGTGGAGCTGCTTATGCTGGGATGGCGTTGGCCGACGAGATGTTGGAGCGGGTGTTTGTCTTCTTCGTCTGTGCGTTTGGATTTGTGGGAGGACTCTGCTGGTCCTTGTGGTGTCGTCTCGGATAAAGGCTCGTTGAATTCCTGGCGGAGGGCTGCGACTTCGACTTGGAGTTCTTCGACTAATTTGCGGAGTGAGTCTGTCTCGCTTTGCTCAGCAGCATGGCGCTGTGCTGCTTGGCTAGAATATTCAACGGTGGGTGGTGTAGGCACAACTCGTGGTGGGAAGGTCTGATTAGGCAGTCCAAGCGAAGCGCACCTACTCTTCAGCAGAAGCTCTGTCATGTCACCGATCCCTCCTACAGATGGCTTGGAGGGTGCCTTGGTGGGCGTCACTAAGCTATTGCCATCCACCACATTCGCTTGCTGGAGCTCCTGAAGGAGCACAGCGTGCACAGCGATGGGAGCTTCTGGGGCAAGCGATGCTGGAGTGGCGTGGTGCACCTTCGCGATCGGTTCTTCGAAATGCACATGCTTTGCGATATTACCATCATCGATGCCAACGATAGAGTCCGATCGAGGTACAGATGCGATTCCAGAAGTGGTATCTGCATTATAAGAGTCTGCTGATCGGGCATGAAACGCGCAGTACGAGCAAGAATCATTCTCGCAGCTGAATCCAGTAAGACCTGTGTAGCCTGGTGCGGGATTTGCAAGCTTCTTGCTGAGGACTCTGTCCACGAGAGTCTCGCCCGCTGCTCTCAGTGATCGAAGGTCAGGCTTTGGGACCAAAAGATCTGGCGTATGCATCGAGGCATCGCTTTGAAATCCTTCCTCTGTATCTTCCATGGTACCAGTACCAACGACGGACGAAGAAGGTAACTCCAGCGGCTCGGGGTCCTCGACATCTGCAACACCTGCTGGTGACAACGCCGCCAGCGCCGGTGTATGAGGAGCACTACTGTGACCACGCCTCTTCAACCACGCCCGGTGCGCCAGCTCTCTCCTCACGATCTCAAGGCTCTTCTTCTCAGCTTGTCGATCAGATCTCTTCAGGTTACCACCGACCCAGTCATACAGCATGAGCCGAACGAATCTCAAGATGTCGATGTCAATGGCTCGGACCTCCTTCGCATTGAGCGGATGCTCGAGCTTTATCACGTTAACGGCTGAGATGCCCAGAACAGAGGCGTCAATGTAGTGCCACGACGCGAAAGCGCCTTCTCCTCCGCTAATGGTGGCATATGCTGTTGGTGCTGGAGCGACCCATTGCTCGTGATCGTCTCCGATGAGCTCAAGGAAGTGGGCATCGTCTTGAAACCAGCTTCGCCGTGTAAGGCGACGCCCCCTGAGAGGATGATTTGAGTGGTCGATATCTTCAGGTAGTGGGCGGAGGTCGTGAGGGCTGTGTGCTCCGGTCAATGAGTCCTGTTCCGTGGGGGTTCGAAGAGTGCTGTCAATCTCGATGGCGGGCCGTGGAAGTTGCACACGTTGTTCAGGCTGTTCACACGTAGGTATCGTAGCCGAGCTCGGGCTTGAGTGGGACTTACTGACCACAAAAGGCCCCCGTGAAAGCACACTCAAGCCGTAAAGAGGGCTCCGCGGCGGCGTAAGAGGCCCCGAGACTGGTTCCTCCTTCGTACTGGCGGTGACCATGCTCGTGTAGCGAGATAGGAAGCGAAGATCGGTAGCGAGCCTCACATCATCCACCTCTGGGTTAGGAGATTCGATAGCTCGTCGCTCGAGGAAGTCCGCAAGCCGATCCATGGCTTCAAAGGCCTCTGGTGTCTTCATAGTCCGGACATCCCACGGAAGATGTGCCTTTCTCGGCTCGAGCTCGCTGACAAGTGGCCACCCGTAGGAGTGTAGTTGTCGAGCACTGTCCTTCATAAAAGTGTAGAGAGGCATAGATGCTGCTAGATGCCCGCTGCAGAACTCATTTTCGATGAAGGCTGCCACTCCTGCGATCTGCTGTGCAATTTCCACGATGCCATTTAGCTGCGTAGTGCTCAGATCATTAGAAGCTCGTGGCTGGGGAGACATGCTGGCTATCGAGGGCTTTCTTGTTCTGCGATAAGAAGCTGTTGATCTTTCTGCAGGAGAGTGTCGGAAGAAAGAGTTCGAAGTCGACTGGTAGAACAAATGCCATGACTAACATCGTGAAGCGTGTATCTATGCACTTACCTGTAAAATGCCTGTTCCATGCCATGCTGCTAGATCGGTGTGGCACGAGGCCGACGGACCAGAATGACCAGTCGCAGCCGCGCAGCAAACAAGCGTTGGTGAAGGAGGTATCGTACACCCAAAGGCGGTACGGTGCGGAGCCGTACCTGCAATGTGAAGTTTGATGCGTTCAATAGAGCCTCGTCGATATCATACATCTGAACAGAAGGGTACCTCGCTCTCGTCAAGTCTGTCCGCGTCTCTATCGTCCTCGTCTAATACACGAACGGCATAAACTTGCAAGGCGTCGCTTTTTCGTACGCGCGATATTGCTCGCCATACTACATCATAGTCAGCATGTCACCAAGCAGTTCACAATCGCTATTACACTTGCCTTCCCCTTCAAATACTGCTGATGTGCCGGAATAGCCACTTTTGTAAACTGCAACGTCGACAAAAACGCAACAGCAGCAGCCCAAGCCCAGCCTCCCGCAGCCAGAGCATTGCCCGTCCTCCACATAGTATATCCAAAATAATTCACATGTCTCGCCAAACCAAAAAGCCCACCGCCATACAACTTGCCCTTATTCTCCGGTCTCTTCTTCCAATTATGCCTCTGCTGCTCCGACACGAGCTCCACCAGCAGTCCCGTCACGTATAGAGCAGACCCAACGATCAAAGGCGTCTGGGGGAAATGTTCTCCATTCACACTCGCGCTGGTCTGCGCACATGCGAAGAACAGACTATTCAGCGTGTTGCCCACAGCATTGAAGATTGCGACTTGCGCCCCAAACCCGGGCTTTATCGACTCTTGCATGATGGCCGTCAAGTGGTAGTTCTGCTTGAGCATACTGCCTACTGACATTCCCCACAGAATCGTCCGATAAGGAGAGAGACCGAGGCGGTCGAGGGGTGTGCTTGTGATCCAAGGGGGACCTTGAGGTAAAGTCGTGCCGCGGAGTCGTGTGATCAGTGGTCGTCCCCAGTCGTGGGCAAGGAAGCCATATTGGATGAAGGGATCTGCGAGGCGGCCTAGAAAGAATGTGGTTGTTTCTAAGGGCGAAGAGCCTTTGTTGCCACGTCGGATGGGGTCTTTGCTGCGTTTTGAGTCTTTGGTAGGCATTGTGACATGTGAGGTCGTAGAGGCGTTGTTGTCGGCCTACCTTGGTCGTTATCTTCAGGTGCCATGACATGGCGAGCTCCATCTAACCGGACGCCGTCGCGCCTTGCCGGCGGGAGGAGCGCGACCTTGGCTTGAAGGCTGAGTTGCTTTTGCCATCTGGTCTTTCTACTTTTCACTTTCGCAGCAGGTGTGGAGTCGAGTTGTGGTGCGAAGCGGGGACTTGCCGAGGCGGTTCGTGTATCGAAGGCAACACATCTGGCGAAGGTGCCAACACCGCGAAGAGCAAGACGATCTAGGAGAAGAATTCTTTTGAGGCCGTCTATCATAGTCTATGGCATCGCGTTTCCGTGGGTTCATGTTATCTCGGACATTCAACATTACCAGGACGCCCACACAGGTCCTCCCAGCAAAATGCCTTCTTTTGAGCCATGTCCTCTATGTACACCTGGTTGCTTTATCTTCTGCCGTAAGAAATCTCTCCGATGCGACGAACTTAGCCGTTAGGGATGTAACAAGACTTCGTGACTGGAGTACTAACTCGTGCTCGTCATGCTTCGATTGCTGTTGCCTCGGACTGGATGCGCCTGCAGAGGGTTGTAGCCACGAGGCGGACACAGTCCATTCTCGTCGGTTCGACTGTGGCGTCTATCTGCGGCACCCTCGAGCTCGGCGGAGAATCGTCGTGCCCAAGATCCTCGTGGGAAACGGGCTTCACCGTCCCATTGTGGAGGATCATACTCGCATCCCGATAGCAGCGAACTCAACTAAAATACCGTGCCGTCGGATAGGATCATGATGGGTGGCTCCTTAGTGTTTGGTCTTGAGACTTCTGCAATTTCTCTTCCACCCTGGAGAATGTTAGCAACTTCGGTCAGCGAAATACCGATTGCCAAGATCGCTACGTACCTTCCAGCTGCCTGCCTCGAGCATTTGTGCTAAGCTCAATTTGTTATTCCCAGTCAGGTTAAGCAGAGTGTTGACTTGAGCAAGCAACTCGTCCAGGAACCCAACCGTGACCGCCCGCCACTCTACGATGACATCGTCGTCCGCAGTAAAAAGTGGCACAACCTCCACGTTTGGCTGTCCCTGCCGAGTCGAATTCATCTGATATTGCTCTAGGCCTCGCCTGGCATCGTCTGGCTTGAGCGTCAGAAGGCCAGTGTCAACAAGCAATCCTCCATTCCGATACTCTGGCAGGCCTGTCATCAGCTCCACTCCGACAAAGTGCACATTGGCCAGCTTCTGCATAGGAACCATGAGCGAGTAAGTGAGCCATTGGGTAAGCTTGTGGAACGGAACAATGCTTTCCCATGGATTGTTAGGATGGGAGGGCATCGAATCACATGGCCAGGCATCTCCTAGTGGCACGCCGTCTATCTGTGTTCGAGTCGCTGGCCATATCGCCGAAAGACCGTTCATCAGCGTGTCCCACAATATCGGCAAAGGGACGATCGGGATAGAATTGGCCTGCGTCGAGGGGTGTGAGAGCAGGTAGTCCAGCATATTGCCAGGTCTGGCTTCTGGGCCGAAGATCTCTTGGTTCAAGAGTGCATCTGCCAGACAGATCAAAAGATTAGTCCGACCTGCCAAGCCATAGATCGGGTTCTCTTCCGTCACTTGTAGACCTCTCGCCATCTTCTCGGGGGTAAGCTTCTTCAACCCTTCACTGTCCACTTGATGAGGCTCGTGCGGTTTGCTGGAAAACATGCCCATCTTGAACATTTCTAAGCTGGCCACTGCCAATCCTTCACTCCGTCTGTACACTTGACCACTTTCCTTAGACCTGTACTGCCATTTCGTGCCAGCGCCTGCATCAAGCAGCACAGACACCAAGAACAGATCGATCAGTCTTCGTGTTCGCTCCTGGTTGTCAACTGTGCTCGGCCAAGTCTGCATAAGCTGATCCACTCTCGGCCGGCCTCCAACTTCAAAGTGTTGCCAACGTCCATGAGGAGGAATAGTGTGGTAGTCTGGGGCGAAATCGCGCTACACAAGTCAGTATGGCAAGCAATGAAGGCCAAGTGCCAAGTGTGTCCTCACCTTGATTATTGAAACAACATATTGGGCAGTATCGGGAAACTTGGACATGTCGACATTGAAATGGCGCAACTGATTTCTCTTGGCCTTCTCCAGCACGAGCTTGCTCCTCTCCCGTACGGCATAGATGCTGCGCAGGTAGCCAGCTGGATCCAGGTTCGGGTCTGGCGCTTTGGGTAATGGTATATCCGGCAGGCTGGCGTTCTGGACAGGGCTGCTGTTGGCACGCTGCATGGCGAATGGCTTCTTGAGAGATAGTCCGGCTAGTGTAGAGTCTCTGTCTGGAATGTGTTTGTTCTTGTGTCTGGTGAAGAAACCCATGTCTGCGCCTATCTGTTATCGCGGCTCCGGTATGGTTGGGCGGTGTCACGTTACACAGCCGCGGGGCGCTGGCCGGGTAGCCTGTTACGGGCGCGTGCAGATGTCCATGGGTTGTGCTGGGTGAAGGCAAGACGAGAGTGTGGAAGCTGTAGGTGGCGGAACGTGATGTCCGACAGCGGTGCGGCGCTCGTGGGAAATCGCAATGGCAATGATAGCTCGCACGCTCTTTCCACACTCCTTGCATGGTCTGCATTGTTGCTTCCCATTTGAGAGAGAGACGGAGGACGGCGCAGGGGGGGATGAGCTAGTGCTTCCAGACCGAGCCGAGCCAGCGGCGCGGTCCAGGAACCTTATAATTTGTGCATTCAAGACGACACTACATATACATGACCATAACGACGCAGGTAGGCAATCGGTGGCTGCATCTCGGCAGTGACCATGTCCAGAAAGCATACAGACACCCTGTGCCAAAGCACAGCGGCCCTCGCGGGCAGGCCATGGTCTGCCAGTTATGAAAGGGACTGCAACCCGGTCGATGCCTCCAACGCGGCGGCACTGACCCGCGCCGAGGATCGGTTGGTTTCAGCTCTTATTACCTGGTGTGCGATGGTCTCTACGGCCGTAGCTGGTACTCGGCACCTGGGAAGAAGCACGAGCATCATTGGCGTCATCCACCGGGCTGAAATCTCAACATGATCTAGAACTGGAGAACCTGTCCGGGCGGGAGCAACAGCACTGATGCTCGTCAAGATCCACAAGGGTCCAGCATGCAAGACGAAGAGATACGCCTACGAAATCGGGCCTCAGCACGCACTCGAATCTCATTTCCCCCCTGCGTCCGCTAATCTGGCGCTTTGCCTGGAACAGGTCCTGGGGCCGTCCAACCGATGCGCTGACATATACCTCCAAATCGGACCCGAAGAGCGGCATTCGACCAAATGCGTCTGTACGACACAGACAGATTTCACACAGCAGTCGAATACTTCGCGCCGAATAATGCGGCCTTGACCACACGCCACTTTCTACAGTCTCGGTCGTGACCTTGGGACTTCTAGTATCTCGCAGCCCCCTTCATGGATCTTATAATGCCTTCCTTTGATCCAGCCCATCCATTTACCCAGAATCTCCTCGCCGCCTTCTCCAGGCCTTAGGCTTGCCGGTGTCCAGCCTTCGCCTTCAACGCCCATGCCTTGTCCAGTTGCCGGAGGGCGTGTGTCAGCGTCGCCATCGGCAAGCGCCAGTCCAGGAGAGCCTTTTAGTGTGACAATTGGTCGCTGGTCAAAGCCGTTCCTTTCCAGCTCTGCCTGCTCCAGGACTGGCGTAACGCACGCATCAGTTCCATCAAAGATCTTTTCCCACTCCGCACGAGTCTTCTGCTTGAACAACTTCGTGAAAGCCTCCTGCTGAACTTTCCACGTCCGCTTGTCTTCCTTGTTCTTGGGCCATTGATCCTTTTCCACGTTGATTCCCAGTCCCTTAAGGAGCGCAGCGTAGAACTGAGGCTCGAGCGCACCGACTGCGACGTACTTGCCATCCTTAGTCCCGTACGTGCCATAATACGGAGCACCACCATCCAGCACATTCGTACCGCGGGGAGCATTCCACATCGGAGTCTTCGCCACGAATCGCGGCATTGTCGCCAGGTGGGCTGAACCATCAACCATGTTCGCCTCCACCACTTGTCCCATTCCCGTCTTGGTGTCTCGCTGGTACAATGCCAAGAGTATACCCATGAAGCATACCGCACCTCCACCAGCAAAGTCTCCAATAATGTTGCCTGGAGCATACGGTTTCTCGCCTTCTCTGCCCAGCATGCCCAACACACCCGATACTGCGATGTAGTTGATGTCGTGCCCAGCCATGTCTTTGTATTTGCCATCACGTCGGAACCCGGTCATCCTCGCAACGATCAACCTCGGGTTCAGCCTGAGCAGCACCCGTTCGGGGCTCAGACCCATCTTCTCTAACACGCCCGGCCGGAAGGGATCGATCACGACATCGACTTTGGCGATTATTGATTTGAGGAGATCGATACCTGCCGCTGTTTTCGTGTTTACAGTAATGGAGCTCTTACGCCTGGTCAACGAATCGTTCGTCGGCGGAGGAGGATCATCTGTGAACGCCTTCGGGTGGGCACGGTCGACGCGAAGGACATCGGCGCCGTAATCAGCCAGGAGCATTCCGGCATAGGGTCCTGCGTCTGGCTCAATGATCACGCGCCGCGAAGACCGTTCTTGCAATCATCTTACCTGGTGCCAGTCCGGCAAACTCCAGGACCCGGATACCGCTCAATGGTGGTGCGAACATGCCTTTCCTGCTGGTGAAGACTCCTTTGCCACAGTATGACATCTACGAGAGCACGATAAAGATGGTGACGGATAGTACTACACTTACATACGAGGCTATCTTACGACTCGCCAGGACCGATATGGTTGTAGGAGCTTGGGGATTGATAGCCTCGGGAGAAGCTTTGAGCCCAAAGCATCCCCTGTCAGGGTCCTGGGGTGACGTGCGGGGAGGAACGCAAAGTGAATTTCAAGGCGAATTCGTCACAAGTTCCATCAAAGTAACATCCATATACAGTCAATTGTGCACTCGGAAGGTATGCGCGCAGTCGTAGCGCTAGGTCATCATATCTGGAGAATGTGGAAATCGATGTATCGAGGCTTGAAGAAGTTCGACATCCTGCAGACGGACATGGATGCTCAGTGGATGAATTCATTGACGAGGTTGGGCATTATTCCGGCACGGCATCAGGAGGGTTGGAGAGTGCTGGTGAAGGATGTGGCGAAAGCTGTTGAGGGGAAGGTACGTCGATGGAGAAGGGGTGAAGAGGTGCTGTAGACGGAGTTATACCGTCGACGTTGTTATACTATACAATGACATGCAGTCGCACGCTATCTGTTGTCGCGGTGTAGTCTAAGTTCTGTAGTCACCGTTGATGGTAACGTACTCGTGACTAAAGTCACAAGTCCAGAAGACAGCCTCGTATACATCCTTGCGGGAACTCTTGTCCTCACCGTAATCTTCCAACCTTACGAGAATTTCTAGGTCCTCCATTTCCAGGATCTGCTTAGCGCGGGCCTCGTCGACTTGCTCGGGCTCGCCTCTGACCAGAAGCCTCAATTCCTCGCTACCGTCCGCCGGGATGAAGCTGACGCTGGTCAGCGCCGGCTTCACAGCGTTAGGGATTGAAGTTTTGGTCGTCTGGTTCTTTGGTGCAAGCAGATACGCAGGAAGCTCTGGAGAGTGCATGATACCTGGTGCGTAGCCGATGGCGCACAGAATTCGGCCCCAGTTGGCATCCTTGCCGTATAGGGCTGTCTTGACCAAGGCAGAGCGAGCGATGCTCACAGCGACGCGTTTAGCTGTCTTGTAGTCGACAGCTGATTTGACGCGGATCGTGACAAATTTGGTTGCGCCTTCGCCATCGCGGACCACGAGCTGGGAGAGGTCCATGAAGAATTCTTTCAAAACCTTGAAGAAGGCTCGCGTGTCTTCTTGAACCTCGACAGGAGCCGCAGCCCGCTGGTCCTTGTCACTGAGATTCCGGAGGGGCATCGCGTCGGCAGGAGCTGCGGCACCATTTGCGAAGAAGGTCACGGTATCGTTGGTGCTCGTGTCGCCATCAATTGAGATGCAGTTGAAGGACAAGTTGGTTGCATGGCGGAGGAAATCGCCAATGGAATCTGGGTCGATCTTCGCATCTGTGCAGACCACGCCGAGGAGAGTGCCCATGTTTGGGTGGATCATTCCGGCACCTTTGGCCATGCCGGCGATACTGTACGTGGTTTCCGGGTGTGACGGGAGGGTGAAGGTCCTGGAGATGAGCTTAGGGAAAGTGTCGGTGGTGCAGATGGCTTGAGCTGCATTCATCCAGTGGTCGTGAGAGCTGCCCAGACTGTCGTGTAGTTTCGGAATGGCGTTCGTGATGCGGTCAATGGGTAGTCGCTGGCCGATGACACCAGTGCTCATGACCAGAGTTTGTGGCCCGTCCGGGGAATCGTTGCGCCCAAAGCATTCATCGGTGATGCGAGCCATCTTCTCAGCGTGCGCAAGACCTATGCGACCAGTCACTGCATTTGCGCAGCCTGAGTTGACAACCACACCCCTAAAGCCCTGACCCTTTCTTTTCGCCAGTAACTTGGCCGATGTGGCGACAGGCGCCGCCTTGAAAACGTTCCGGGTGAAGACGCCGGCAGCGAGACATGGTTGCTCAGATACGACGAGGGCCAGATCGTCATACTTGGTGTTGCTAGCCTTGACTCCGGCGAATGCACTACCAGCCAGAAAGCCTTTTGGATATGTACCCGACGCCGGTACGTACTTTTGCTTCGCCGCGGGGATGGACCTGTCGGCAGGCGCTGAGTACGAGCGCACTTGGACGGCAGCCGCAAACAGCCGCTTGACGGCTGATGGGGTATTGGGTGCCATTGAGATGGTGGAATGTGCGCAATCGATGGATTGTCGATATGTCGAGGATGATGTTTTATTCCTGCATGTGGCCCCTGGAGCAGTCATCCTGCCATGTCCGCGAGCATGCTCAGATATACCGCTAGATAATGATGGTTCTATACTAGTACTTACGCAAGCACCTCTTCCGGTCACCATCATGTCGCCGTAGGAGGTAGCTGTCTGTCGAAGCTGGGAGCTGTGCAGGTGACTACATGTACGACGCTTGTTGGTGTTGATCGATTTCATGCTCACTTCCATCACTCGCTGGTGGTCGCGCAGCCTATGGCAACATCGAACCTTCTCACCTGCTTCACGACTACCATCCCGATTCGCCGCGATGGACAAGGTCGACACGACCCATCGCCTTGAACGGCTCCGGGAGTTGATGAAGGAGCACAAGGTAGATTTGTACAGTACGATGACCACACATGGACGCTTGATGGCTGACTGACCTGGCCTAGTCGTCCCTTCTGAAGATGCCCACTCGTCCGAATACATCGCGCCCACCGACGCTCGCCGCGAATTCATCAGTGGCTTCTCAGGCTCTGCGGGAACGGCCGTCATTGCGCAAGAGAAGGCGGTGTTAGCCACAGACGGCCGATACTTCAATCAAGCCAGTCACCAGCTGGACTGCAACTGGACGCTCCTCAAGCGAGGTCTCCAAGATGTGCCGACATGGCAAGAGTGGACCATCGAGCAGGCCGAGGATGGCAAGACAGTGGGTGTCGACCCGACCACTATCACCGCCCCGGAGGGCAGGAAGCTGGCGGAAAAGATCAAGAAGAAGGGCGGCAAGGAGCTGGTCGCCATAGCAGAGAATCTCGTGGACAAGGTCTGGGCCAAGGACAAACCACCGAGACCCAGTGAGCCGGTGAAAGTGCTGGGTGTGGAGTATGCCGGCAAGCAGTTCCACGAGAAGATCGAGGAGCTGCGCAAAGAGCTAGACAAAAAGAAGGCGGCGGCGTTCGTGGTGAGCATGCTCGACGAGATCGCATGGCTGTTCAACCTCCGAGGCAACGATATCCCATACAATCCCGTCTTCTTCTCATACGCCGTCATCACACCCACCAACGCAACTCTATACATCGACGAAAGTAAACTTCAAGACGACGCCAAGGCACATCTTGCAGGCATTTCGATACGGCCCTATGACAGCATCTTCTCGGATATCACAATGCTGGCGAACTCAGCACCTACCGCAAATGGCGCCTCGAACGCCAACAAGCAGAAGTTTCTTATATCAACACGGGCATCATGGGCTCTATCGCGGGCACTCGGTGGCGAAGACAAGGTCGACGAAGTACGATCACCCATCGGCGACGCCAAGGCTATCAAGAATAGCACTGAGCTTGAAGGCATGAGGAACTGCCACATCCGCGACGGCGCAGCGCTGATCGAGTACTTCGCATGGCTGGAGAATGAGCTTGTCAACAAGGGCTCAAAACTCGACGAAGTGCAAGCAGCCGACAAGCTCGAAGCGATCCGCGGCAAGCACGCCAAATTTGTCGGCCTCTCCTTCGACACCATCTCATCAACAGGACCAAACGCCGCAATCATCCACTACAAACCCGAACCAGGCAATTGCTCGACGATCGACCCCAGCAAAGTCTACCTCTGCGACTCCGGCGCCCAGTACCTCGACGGCACAACAGACACCACCCGGACCCTTCACTTCGGAGAGCCCACACCTGCAGAGATCGAAGCCTACACCCTAGTCCTGAAAGGCAACATCGGCCTCGAACAAGCAGTCTTCCCCAAGGGCACCTCAGGCTTCGCCCTCGACACCCTAGCCCGCCAATACCTCTGGCAGTACGGCCTCGAGTACCGCCACGGCACCGGCCACGGCGTCGGCAGCTTCCTGAACGTCCACGAAGGCCCCATCGGCATCGGTACCCGCGTCCAATACTCCGAAGTCCCCCTTTCAGTCGGCAATGTGATCAGCGATGAACCTGGATACTACGAGGATGGCAATTTCGGTATCAGGATTGAGAACGTTATCATTGTGAAGGAGGTTAAGACGAAACATAATTTTGGCGATAAGCCGTATTATGGGTTTGAGCATGTGACGATGGTGCCGATGTGTAGGAAGTTGATTGATATTACTCTCCTGAGTGAAAAGGAGAGGTATTGGCTGACGGATTACCATAAGGAGGTGTTGGAGAAGACGCTGCCGTTCTTTGAGGGGGATGAGATGAGTCGGAAGTGGTTGGAGAGGGAGTGTGCGCCGTATTGAGGGGCCAGAAGTGAAGGAGGATAGACTACGGGGTCATATGAAGCATTGACTCGAGTCACTGGCATGATCGCGACATATGTTGTGTGAGCTTCTCATTGACTGCCTCGGGCAAGTAGGCTCTTCTCGATCCAGTGTCATGATTACATGTGCTCTCATTCATCAAGTCGGAGGCAAAGAAGCCAGTAGCTCGCACAACTGATCTGTACTTCCGTCGACCACAGCCTCTTGAACAGTTCTCCTGCCGCCTGCGCTGGCCACCAGCTCACTGTTCTTAGTCCTGGTCAAAAACTGTCCGTTGCCCTTCGTGTCCTGAACTCTCCACTGCTGACTTGCGCTCTCAAGATCCTCAGACTGCTGCAGTACCGCGCCAGCATCTCTGGGAGCATCCGACACCGTCGACAACTCTCCACTGACCAGGTTTTCGATCTTCGTCCATCCTCCAGGAGCAGGTATGAACCTGGCTCCCCTGTCCCACAGGTGCTGTTGCAAAGCGGATCGCAATGCAACAGCACGACCGATGTACTCGGAGGCCAGCTCGGTGTTAGCATCAAGCTCTACATCAGCTGCGATGGCTTTTGCATCGCCGTATATCGCGATATGCATTGATGGTCGGTCGATAGCTGGCTCCTCTACGATCAGCGCTGTTGCTCTCGTAAGATGCGACGAGGTACTCTGAACTTTTGTGGTCTGCATCAAGGAAGTGAAATCATGATGCTGTCCTCGTCCATTACCCACGCGACATGGAGAAGCTCTAATAGAGGTGGTGGCAATGGCTACGCTCGCAATTTCTGGCAATTGACGATGTCAATCTCGTCGAGTTTGTGGCATGCTGTGGTCGCACGTGTGGATGGAGCACAATACACTGCCTAGTCGTACAACATGGCAAGTGAACGAAGCGCTTGGACGTCTCATCATCATTATGAAGCTCATAAGCGTGTACATTTTCACGTCGAAAGATGATGGCCCAGCAAAAGAGAGAGGTGCTTTCAAATTGAAGCGCGACGCGGACGGACGCGTCCTGAGAAGCTTTTGCAAGACGGATTTCTCTCCGCCCCCGGGAGAACACGCATGGCCACGGCGATGATGCATCTTGATACCGATGGCAGTATTTTCAGCTCCGGACGACTGGATGACGCCGATGTATAGACGAAGTGTTGTCTAGGAATCCACATGCCATTCGTTGCCACCGGAGAGGGCGGTGAGCTGCAATTGCTACCACCAACCCGATTCTCTCCACCTGTGTGAGGTCAAACAAAGTCACATCACTTTCTCATGGCTGTACCTTTGGATACGCTGGTCACTGACAGGCCTACAAGATCAGCCGTCTACCTGACAAAGGAGGATGAGCTGCCTGAAACAATTGGTCAACACCTGTTTATACATCACGCCTTACATTCGATATGTCGGGATGCAGGGCTTGTGTCGCCAGACGAGCAGATCAGGGGCATGGCCTTGGGCATTTGGGATGGCCTATCCGATAGACATAAGATGTTCTGGACTGAAAGGGCAGCGACGGCTAGACTGGTTCGAGATCGTGAGGACTTCCTTCTGACTGATGGATCCACTAGTCTGGCCAAAGACCATGAGGAGCGGACGAAGACTGCAGTTGCCGAGTACAAGCGCTCCTTGATGAGCGACAAAATCTCGGTTGCAGATACCGCAAGCATCGCAGACACTGAGTTGACCGAGGAAGATCTTGATGACTTAGACGCGATTGAGCCACATGTCCACGGTGTCGCCGAAGACAATGGAGAAGAATCTACTGAGGATGGGCCATCGGCCTTGGTAGCTGTTGAAGGAAAGAATCTCGAAGTGACAGCATCGAGCGCTCTTCAAGAACAGCGCGACAGCGGCCATGACAACAATGCCATCGATTCTGATCGCGAGCTTCGAGAGCTGCATCAGACCGACACATATCATGCCACCCTAGATACGGAGACGTCGACAACGAGTATAGAGTCTTTGCCGCCAGCGGAAGCTGAAAGCCGCGCAGATAAGCCAGCAGGCATGCTTGCGAAAGGAACCGCGGCAGATATCGATCCCGACGCTACAGCAGACAGCACTCCAGATCCAAGCAAGCTGGCCAATGCAGGCGATGCTGTTACTAGTCCGGGACTAATGACAAGCATCGCTTCTGCTGCTTCTAATGTACCCGCTTGGATCGCACAATCTCTAGACTGGGCCGAAGAAAGTCAAGAGCAGGCCGACAGAGAGGCTGCAGCACAGCCTGTATCCACGTCCCAGCAGGTATCGGAAGAGGCGCCTGCTGCAAAGGAAGCGAGTCCGGATCCCGATGACAAAGATCCAGAAGAGGCCCCTAGCAGAGTGTTGTGGGTTGGCAGCCTTCGAAGTACAATTACGACACCAGTTCTGAAGTCTACATTTGCCAAGTTTGGAAGAGTTGACTTTTGCAAAGTGATGCCGGGAAAAGCCTGTGGCTTTGTACACTTCGTAGACGTCGAAAGCGCAGTCGCCGCAAAGCGTCAGATGAATGGGAAAAGGGTCATCAATGCTCGTGATCCGCTTTTGATCAGATTCGCAGAGGACCGATATCGCGGTGGATCAGCTGTCCCAAGACAACGTGTAACGAGCTCGACAAGCGAGTGCAGTGCGTTTAGCAAGACAAAGCCAGGCAGCAACACTAATGAGTCACCGCAGCCTGAAAGGGAGCAGCCGCCCGTTGCTAGTGGGAACTCTGTCAGGTCTGCTACCATAGAAGATGCTACCGACATATCCGACGACAGGAGCATTACGACTGCGGCGAGTACAGACACACGGTCCGCAACCACGCCGAATGGCTTCAGTGCTGCTCAACTTGAGGAGGCCAAGCGGTTCGCATCGCAGGCGACCAGAGGAGGTAAGCCCGCCAAAGGTAAGCCCGTAACATTGTCTGTTGCGGTCGAACACCGAGCCAAGAAAGCACCAAACGCCGCCGCAGCTCGCAAAGGTCGTATCGCTGGTGCAGGCTCGGGAGCCAGTACTCCCATGTCCAGGACGCCGCAAGAGGATACTACTCCTGTCAGCACTCCCGCTGCAGAGAAAGTACCACTCGCCAAGTGGGAGGAGCCCGTGAAGGTCCGTGACTTCGGCGCACGAACGAGCATCGAGCCAGAGCCCAAGGACGAGGACGGGAAGGGCAAGGAATTTTTCCTCTTTCATGCCCTGCCTATTATATGCGAAGATCTAGAGATCGACGAGCCCGATGACTATGCACAGTCCATCGCCTCGGAAATGTGGTCTGAGCTACGACCAGAGGTGAAGAGGGGCTGGATCGAAGATTCAAGATCTCTACGTGGATACTCGGTCCGCAAGCCTGGTCTTCTCTCGGCGCAGAAGAGGTTCCAGGACTCGCACTTCACGAAGGACTATCGTTCCCAGATTCTGAAGGCGCTGGCTATTCGTAACAATGGCGAGCTCAAGTACCTCCAGCCGGAGTTCAAGAAGCTGATGTTAAGCGAGAAGAGGAGACGAAAGCAAGAACGAGAGGCAATGAAGCGCCAGTTGCAGCATGCCGCCCAAAAAGAGGCCGAAAGGGAGGAGCAGGAGCGTGCAGACTTTCCAGCAGATTCTGCTGTCGAGCCTGGTCAGCAGGGACCAAACGAAGCGCCCCTGCCTTCAGTGCAGACAGGAATCAGCCAAGATCTCAAGAGACTGGAGATGGACATGGTTCCAGCGTCGCACAACCAGAGCACTTCCGTTGATCAAGATCTACCTACATTACCAGCAAAGTCGGCAGAGAGCCCTTCGATTGATGCCGCCTCTGCATCCGACCCGCCTCCACCATACGAAAGCGACAGTCCCGCGGCAGGATCTTCTTCAGAAGCAGCACCCAATGAGTGGAAGATCGCGGGTCCAAAGTCGAAATCGTCTGCAAAAGATACGGCGAAGCGTGCCATGCAAAAGCTACCATGGAACAAAACCGCGAAGGCGCCTGCCCGGGGCTAACCCCACGACATGCGCTTCGAGACGAACGCAAGGGATGTGAACATGATGTCATGTAACTACGCTCACCTACCGAAGTACTTGAACTCCATATAACGCATAGGGATATAGCTGGACGCCGTCACCACGAGCGTGAACTGATTCGAGACGTCTCCACCCGATGCACCAATCAGCTTGGCTAATGGTCCGACATACCAGGTCTGAACCATGCCCATAACCCACGCTATTACCCCTAATGCGAAAGCAGTGAAGCCGGCGATGCCCAACGGCAGTCGACTTGGATCGTTCCAGCCCTCAAGATCATAGTTCGCGAACTTGCCTTTTCTGAAGAGGTAATGCTCCGTGAAGACGATTACAGCGTAGCTCGTGCACCAGTATCCCAGGAGACTGAGGAAATTTTGCAGATAACTCAAAAGATGGTTCCTGCCGGCCAGAGCCAAGGCCACGGTCACACCGAAGCACAGGATGGTCCAGATGAAGCGTGGAACTTTCGAGAAGGGGCGTGAAAACTGCTGACAGCTGAGACCGGCGCTGTACTAAAGGTAAGGTAGGTTAGCCTTAAATGTCTCAAAAGAAGGGGCAGCATCCATGCGTTTGGAGCAGATTGCGAATGTCGCACTATGGCTACTGCATCTGGCATTACTTACTGTGTTGAGCACATTCATGTTGATGCCGGACAGGACCAGCAAGACCAGTATGAACTTGGCAAAGCCACTTGGGTAGAGCATGTCTCTGATGAGAAAGCCTAGACCTTGATTCTCATACGAGTCCTTCCAGTCGGGACGGTTATTCATCGCGAAGCCCACCACACAGCCAGCCATCATGCCGATGCTAGTAGGTATGGCAATACCGAATGTCGTCATGAAGAAGACCTTGGTCCGGTTCACATCCGCCGCATAGTGCACGTAGTAGTCGCTAGCGATCGTCGCCCACGAAGCTGAGGATCCATAGACGATGGCCAGAAACGAGAGCACCGTGCCACTCAAGTCTGCTCCCTTCACAGAAGCAGGAGAGCTGTTATCAGCATACCGTCCAGTCTCCCCGAAGATGACCAGAAAGACAATGAAGTACACCAGCCACGCATACTTCTCATAAGCCAGAATCGCTCGAAGCCCCAGAAAGCTGATCGCCAGACTGCAGCAAGCGATGATAATGATGCCCGGGATAATCGAAACTCCCCCATCAGACACGGCAGTCAACGCTAAACCTCCAGTAATGCACCCAACGGCGCTCCAGCCAATCTGCTGAATCGTGTTGAGCGCGGCAATGATCCTATTCGGCCACCAGCCCATACTGTACCTCCCGATCGAAATTTGCCTTAATCCAGTCGCCGCTCCCATCGTGGCGCAGAATCCACTGACGGCGCCTCCGAGTACAGAGGCAAAGACGACGATCAGAATGCTCTGCTTGAGAGACAGTCCAAACTCCCAGCCGAGCAGTCCTGTCGTGAAGCAGGATATATTCATCGTGCCACTCGCCCATAGCAACGCCATATTCAGTTGTGCATGCCAGGGCTGTGGTTTCCGGTCTTCGGGTAATTTTCTGTCGATGGCTTCTGACTCGACGCCGAGTCTTCGGTCGAGCATTGCTTCGAAGTGGCGGAGTCGGGAGAGGATTCCATGGTTCTGCTCGACTTTCACGTCGTTGCAGACGCTCGTGGTTTCATTTTCGGCCTCGCTTGATGGTACTCTGGAGTCGATGTCGATCTGTGTTGCCGCGAGCTTTTCGTCTGTGGTGAGAGGTCTTTGTGGTCGATCTGGTACGGTTATCGTGACTTCCTCGGGCTGGCCATGCTGTCGTTCCGCATCCCAGACCATGATGGTGGTGCGGTAAGTATGGTACCCAACTCAAGCTCAAGAAGTGATGTCTGCTGTGGTTGTATGTACGCCTTCCGAAGAAAAAGTCCGCCCACCCAAATCTGCGGGCGGTCGGTTCCTGAAGAAGTCACATTGTGGAACACCACTACGGCGAAAGCGGCAGCTCTTATCCTCTAGTGCTAGAGTGCTATCAAGGAAAGCTCCGATGCACCAAAATGCCGAAGTGCATGCAGGGAAGGCGACGGCGCAGAAGTGTGATTCGTGGAAGTGGAGGGACACTCTAGCCAGAATCGTGCATGGCTACCGGCACCAAATCAACATGCCGACATCGTTCAGACAGTTTGAAGATGCATCGGTAGACAGCGTATTGATTGCGTGTCTACATGAAAATGCAACATCATCGAAACGACTCTGGGTATCGTGCGCATGTCGTGGAAATCTACCTGTACATCCATTGAGTGCCACCACAAACTCCTCGCTAAACCGCATCATATAAACAGATCCGCGACAGAAGATCATCAGAAACTGTCCATCTCCTCGCGTTGCCGTAAGTACTCTTTCGCCAAAGAGTCGCCGCCCTTGCTGCTCAACTCCATCCAGTGGTACGCGATACACATAGCTTGCGGATCGCAACGATTAAGATCTTGGTTTCTCCTCCACTTGCCTTCTAGTTCCTCCTTGAAGACATCTCTAGGCTTGGTGAACGGTGCAATAATCCGATCCATGAGCTCCGGATGCGTGAGATACAAGATACCAAGCTCTCGCTGCGCGACAGTATCGCCTTCTTTGGCAGCAATCTGCAGCAGGTACGCGGCGTCCGCCATGCTGTATCGGGCGACTTCCTCAGCCGATGGCGTGCGGCTCGGTGCTGAGAAAGTGGCAGAGTCCCGCTGCTGCTGTGCTGTTGAGGAGGCTCGGCCATGTTCGCGGTTGTTGGAGTGGTAGGCTATGATGCTGTCGGCCGTCTCGACCATGATCTTCCGAGCTTCTTGCTTCAGGCCAGAGATTGCCACTGCAGCATTGCAGAAAGCCTTGCCCTCGGCTGTGTTCTGAAGTACAGTAGAAGGCAACAAAGCGGCAATGTACTGAAGGTCCCGGAAGATCGTCGCTGGTCGTAGAGAAGGTCGCGAGAATATCAATCGGAAACCGCGAATGCTCATCTCTGTTGCATTCGTGCCTCGAGCAGAAACGTCTTTGGAGGCAGAGTGTCGAAAAGATCTCGCGGGAGAGCTTATGGCATTTTGTTCGGCCATATATGGTACCAAAAGCCTGTCAAGGTCATGCAGACAGGTCAGCTTGACAGAAGGGTTAAGCTTGACAGCGAACTTTTCCAAGATAGCAGCGAAGGCCGCGTCGAAGTCGAATCGAGTCATCAGCGACAGCGGCTGGGTCTGCGATTCTACCGTGGGTGTCTGCGATCCAACGCTGGGATTGAGCGTATGAAGAGCACGGAAGTGCCTATCAGTCAGGTCGAAACCTAGGCCGGTCCAGAAAGCATGATCAGTTTCACTGCCATCCGTAAAGAGAGTGCTTGTTAGATCACTCAACACCAGGCTGGTCACTCGCTGCCGCAGCTTGTCCACGAACGTTGGACTGGGGAGAACAGTAGATACGACAGGCCGTTTCCGCATTGAGGCATCGAGAACGGACTGCGCCTGTACGGACCCAACACTTGTGGCGCTCGAAGGTGAGTCGGCCTCAGTAGTGGATGGTGACCAGAAAGGGACCGAGGAAGTTTGTGTAAAGGTGGGACTGCAAGAGTCAAAGCACTCCTTAGAACTGGCGCTTGATAGTGTATGTGTCACACTCGACAACGTGTCGTTGCTGCGCGGTTGGCTGCGCAGAGAGAGCAGACTAGAGTGTCCATTTCGATCATACAATCCCGTGATGAAGCTGGGTCTTTCCACGAGCTGTTGGTGGAGTCGTGTCGTGGGACGGTGGGCGAAGAGAGTGCTGTGCCAAAGGTTGGACGTGTCGTTGACGGCGGTGACCGTGTCGACGCACTTGCGCACCTCCATGCACAGCCTGTGCAACCTTTCCTCTCCTCGGCAGAGGTTGTCGACGTTCTGCCGATCCATCCACATCTGAGTGGCTCTAGATTGCTCGTCGCTCAGCTTATTTGGACCGCCATGGTCTGGCCGGGCGCTGAGGATCTCCAGAACTTGTGCTTCCGTCTTCAAGTGCAGGTTGGTACTGGAAAGCTTGGTGGCACTCCAGTGACGTAAGACTGGTCCCAGACGAGTACGAACATTCTTCTTGTTTGAGCCCATAACTTGTAAGGCAGCAGCGATCGAACGAGCTTCGTCGTAAGCAGCTGAAGTACGCACTTCCGCCAGGTACCACATTTTGTCTCGCAAAAGATCATGCCGCAAGATGGCAGGGTCCAAGTATCCAGTCTTGAGCTGTGTGATGGAGTCTAATGCATTGGCCCACGCCTCACAGGCATCGGATAGAGCCTGTGCACGACTGACTGATTTGTGCGCAGAGTGTTCAATTTCTGATAGGACGTCGCCTAACGCTGTCAACCCTGCAGATTGATAAACATAGGAGAGCAAGCTTTGGAGTTGTGAAAAGAGATTGTGTGCTTGCACAAAATCTAATCGTGCTTCGCAATCTTCGATCGCCTGGGTGTAAAGCCGCTGAACCTCGGTGACAACGGAAGTGAGTCCCTCCCGTGTATCAGGAACAGCCGCGGAAGAGACTGCGGTTGCATTCACATCCTGATCACGCAGGATTGCTTCTACAGCCTTACGACAAGAGGTATGGTCCCGGCTCTTGGCCCTAGAGTGAGCAGAAGAGTGACGAGGCAAGTTTTGAGCAGGTGCCTCTGCACATATCCTCGCTGCTTCATCTCTGATCGCGCGTAGTGATGACTGAGATGACTGAGACACGAGAACGTCCCACGGATCAGACAGCGTTCCTGCCTTATTCCGCAAGATGTCCTCCACCTCAAGGCATACTTCACGCATCTGAGTTTCGACCGAGGGCTCGTTCGCGAGTTCTCCTTGCATTGAGACGGTGACCGCGTTCAAGCTCCGAGGGTACTGAGCATCTAGGTCACCTGTGGCCATAATGTCCGAGAATGGTTCCGGAGTCCTAGCATGGCCGAAAAGAGAGAATCCGGACACGGAAGATGCAGAGGACTGCACACCAGACCTGGAGCTATCTCTGTCCGAACCGACTGAAGCGGGTCTCCTTGGTGGATAGAGAGCATTCATGCATACTGCAATATCCCTGGCAGATATTACCACAAAGGACTCCACGTCCTGGCTGAGCAAGGATTTGGTCGGCCTGGACTGGGGGTCGAGGATGGCATCACTCCCTTGAAATCGATTTTGCAGGTTCTGAACGCGCCGTAATGTGTCTAGTGAGGGTGAAAGATTATACTTCCTGTAAAGCCATTAGCGAATCCGATTTTGAGATCGAACCTGAATACATACCAAGAATAGGCCACATCAAACACAGACTTCTGAGCTCTTGACACGATTTCCCGAAGAATGCGGTGGCGAGCACCCTCAGAAATGTAATGATCAGTAAGTATGCCGCGTGCCTGTTTAATGTCAGCTTTGGGGCGGTATGCATTCGAGAGAAGGCTGCCCATACCTCTGGCAGCGTTACGGCATCCTGTATGAAAGTGTGGAATAGCCATCGCACGAGCACAAACTGCGGGAAAGCACGCTGGTGTCCAGAATGCTCGCGGAGGCAATCCCATACGGCATGGCACAGTTTGAGGGCTCCGGGTGGAATGATGCTTGGGCCGGTCTGATCTGCCAACAGTTCGAGCAGCGAATTTGCTGCTTCGGAGATGAACCTCTCGGATCGGATCTCTTCCTCGGGTGAGACATCAGATCGGCCTGACATACGCGCGCGAAAGGAAGGATTGTTAGCTTGCTCAAGCAGGAACGAACCACGCTGCACGGTCTGCAGAATCCAAGTCTCCAATCGGTCCTTGCCTGGCCACGGGAACGAGGAAGTCCAAATGTCCAGAACGGCAGGTACCAGTCTTTCGCTTCCTGGCTTCTGTTCAAAGACGAGGCGAGCACAGACAGCCGCCCACATCTGTGTTGCTTGGTCGTCCAAATGGGCTGCACTTGGTATACCTCTGATGGAGAATATGAGGGTTTCGAGAGGACTGTTGGACGCAAAAGAGAAAAGAAGTTCTATCTGTGCCTCCACAACCAGTCCCAAAGGCTTTGAAAGGCGCGAATTCGACCTTGCGAATCCGCCAAAGACTGAGTCCTGCGGCCGAGCACTCGTACGATCGGGAAGTAATGCCACCAGTTCTTTATGCGTCAAAGATGCTAGACGGTCAGCCAGAAACCTGCTATCGAAGCTTGTTTTGGATAGGAAATCAAGAATTGAAAGCTTTGACGAAGAAGAGAGATCCTCGAGAAATGGAGTCGAGGATCGAGAAGCGGCTGCGGACGAGAGTGGACCGTCCGCCGGCGCTGGTTGTTCCGCCTGGAGGGCATCTCCACAGGCGTCTTGGAAAGCATGAAGTAGAGTCGCAAAACTGTTCTTGTCCTCGGATCGAATGCACTCGGCCAATATATGCTGGACATGGCTCGCTGATTGTGACAAGCGTGACGTCTTCGCAGCTGCGATCTGGAGGTGATGCAGCTTGTCCTCGGCCTGATAGCAGCGGCGTTTATGGTACTTCTGGAGTCGCAAAAGATGGCTGATCTCTGATAATGGCGCAAAGGACCTCCGCTCAGGCTGTGAATCCGGCATATGGCCTGGGGGTTCCGTAACAGGGACATGATGCGGATGACATGCTAGTGAGGTGACAGTCTCAAAGGAGGCGTTATGGTTGACCGTTACCTTGCTGTCCTCGCCGTCCTGGTCAGCCCCTCGATCATGATTCCGCATCGTCGTCGGCTTGATGGCCATGTCGTGGGCAGGTGGCGCAGAATGAGACCTTGGCGTGAGAGGGAGTGAGCAGCGACGCCGCGAGCAGAGTCCAGGTGTCGAAGACCTCGAGGCATGGTGGGAGCTCAAGAGTGACACAGCTGCAGGAGGTAACATGAGTTAGCGGCGGTCGTTGACAGATGCTAGCATTGCCAGCACACACATATCCAGGGAATGCGGGATGTGATATGATTGGATATGTGTGCAAGAAGTGCAGCGAACTACGGCACGGGAGAAAACGTACTGCCCAAATGCTCGTCTTCAGTCTGCTCTGGCGGCAAGCCAGTGTCAAGCATAGCTCGACGACTGGCAAAGTGGGTGGAAAGCGAGAGAAAACGGCGTTTCAAAGCTTCATCTTCGTCGCAATTTTGAGGTGGTCGGCGACGCGGGAGCCGGGGTGGAGGTTGCAGCTCTGCTGGGTTGATCCTTCTCACTCCACGACGACGAACACGCAGCAGAGGCGGAGTTTCTGAAATGCGAACTGCACGAGTCGTTTCCGCGGCGGAAAATGCAAATGGCGGCGCGTTCGCGTTCGCGTGCGAGGCAGCAGTAGCAGTGGCAGTAGCAGTAGCAGTAGCAGTAGCAGCAGCAGTAGCAGTGGGCGATGGCGCTCGCTCCACGCCAGACAGACCGACAGCAGGCTGTCGTGTCGTTGAAATGGGAATGCGCCTTCGCCTTCACACAGCTCGGCACTCGCCGTCAGATCACGCTGACTCGCTCTGCCCGCTGGTCTGGTTGACTGCAGCCAATCGTGTGCCCGCGCCATCCTGCTGGTGGTGGCCGAACACGTCGAGGTGCAGGCTTTGCTGTCGACTCCAAGAGGGCGCGCAGGGCGGGGCACGACGACGTGCAGCGCCGTGCAGGAGTGCTGGCTGTCTGCTGTCGGCTGTCGTCTGCCGTCATTGGATGGGCGGCGCTGGCGTGTGAGAGGGCCAGCGTTGCGTTGTTGCGCTGTGATTTGCCACACGCCTCTGAGACATGCAGACTTGTCCTCGGCCGCAGCTGAGCGACCACATCGCCAACCTTCTTCTCCAAGTCCCGTGTCATCACTCATCATGGCATGAGCGTCGAGGCCGCTGCGCTGCATTGGACACGACTGGTCCGCGGTGTTGCGACATACGGGTTGCTTGCAATGCTGTGCAACGGATCCATCTACTGCGGCAAAGTTCAGATGCAAGACCTGCGCGTCCATAGCTCGACGTGGCGAATCGCATCATACCGCCGTTTTGATCACGTTTCGCTCACAATCGTTCAAGCAGCCTTACAGATCTGGCGGGCTGCACAACACCGCGACTGACGACCACATGCGAAATAGAGTTCGCGGAGCCGACCGACTTTTGGTGTTCAAGGAGACGTGTCGAGGATGCTGATTGCGTTCCTGCGTTCGGTGGCACTGCTGTACCTGACCGCGGTCCTGGTCGGCGTCCTCGTTGGGTATCGCTAGTCAGGCCTTCATCGTTCTTCGGCAGAGCTCCACCACCAACACCAACGCACGTAGACGAGAAAGAAGCGATAGGAGGGAGAGATCGGTGCGATGAAGACTGGCGTGGCATTGCATCGCTTCACTACTGTGCCGCCTTGCGGCTCATTACTCTCTATCTCATCTGTTGGAGAAGAACGCTCTATTCTCAACCATCTGTGGAGTCCTCCGTCCTTGGGCCTGTTGTACCCTTTATTTTCTCGCCCACCTAACGCCTGTCCAACACCTGATGCCCTGTCGTGGTCTCTGATAAGCCTCGTGATCCCATTCCTCCTCTGCGCTGCGTGCTGATCGTCACACGAGTCGTCTGCAGTGATGCTTCTACGCCTGCATTGTCACTTGGTCTGGGTCACTGACTGTCTGCAGGTACTGAAGGATCGAGCAGTCGTTGCATTGAATCAGCTTCTGGAGATCATTCACTTGCTGTTGCAGGCTTGATACGCTGTCGATTGCTTGGTTCCTCTCAGCTTCAAGCTCCTTGATATATGTCGCAGCGGTGGCAATGATCATGGCCTTGGAAGGTAGCCTTGGTGGAAGAGCGCTGTCCTCAAGATCAGGCGAACAGACGTATGCATTCTTGAGTGATGGTAGTGATAGCCTGAGTGTCTCAATCTGAGTATTGAGGTTGTCGCGGTACCGTCTCTCGATGATCGTGTGTGGAATGCGGCGATGAGGTCTTGTGGGTCTTGTTGGGTTGCGGTCTTGTGGGTACGGTGTCTTCGCTTCATGTGCACTGTGCCCGGACTGCGAGTCCTCGGAGTCGCTGGAGGTCGTTATGGCTTGTGATCCCGTTGAAGCTGCAGTCGGAGCGTACACTGGCGAGATGTGGTTGTCTGGTGAATGTGGACTTGGGATATCGTTCTTGACTAAGTTGGTTGCGCAAGCAACACCTGCCTTCTTGCAGAGGTCGGGCACATCACCGCTGAGGCATTGCAGCGAGGGAAAGCAATCGCTGGGTACTCCTGAGACAGCCATTGCATTTTCTGCAGAGTATGATGTGCGTCTTTGGTCGTTGCTTAAGTGGTTGGATGTATTGTAGTTGGTGATGTGATGAAGTGAAGTGCTTGGTAGAGATATGTATGGTCTGATGTCCCTACAGGAAGGATTGACTTATATGTGCCTGACGTTGTTTCACAACATCATGCTTCTTCTGGCCACATTCAAGAGTCGGCACTGTGAGCGGTGCCGTGCCCATGTCAAGCCGTGAAGAGATCGGCGGGAAGGCCATATGGGCATTCGAAGCTCTCGGAGGGAAACGCGATAGGCTGGAATTGCCTTAGTCACCACGGTCCAGATTAGGGACAAGGAATGTGGTGAGAGTTGTCACGCCACCACTTCAGCAAAGTATCCACAATCCCGAGCCCCGATGCCGACTCTTTTTCGATCGTTCGTGCTCCTCCCATCCACGTGGATGTCAGCCGAACCCCTTTTCTGTTCGTGTTGTGCATGACGCATCTGGATATTGAACAAGTGGGAATCAATGTACCATTGTTGCTTTGGCGCTCCGCCTGTGCATATACTTAGCAGCATTCTGATGTCCATTGTCCAGCACCGGAGTATGGAGGTGGAGGAAATGGCGAGATATATTGGCCGCAGGTCCTGTCATCGCTGCTCATGCTCCATATCGCTCGCTGCGCAGACGCTCAACCCATCTCGTACCACACTGAATCTGGCAGTCACAACCAGTGTGTGGTGCGACCACTCCTCAAGAAGTGCAACCAGACATTGTGGATACAATGTGCCGGGATGATTTCTGAACTGCGTTCCAGGAGCTGTGAACGCTTCAGGAAACCTGCTGTTGTGTCTGTCAGCGGCGAGATGCCTGCGAATCGCGTTGAGTGCGGTAGTGCGAGGCGGCCTGGCTCGTGGCATAAGGACGCCATTTTGCTGGGCAGTAGCTCGCCGTTGCGAATCTCCGACTCTCTTCGGTGAACCTCATCGTCTGGCCGTACACTCGCTGCACAAGCCAGAGCTAGATCCTGATACATCTAGAACCGTTGCCAGTGTAGCATAGATGTCCAGTCGGGGCCTTGAAGGCAGCGCATTCTGCGGTTAAATGTAGCACTGGGCGAAGGACTGAGTCCAGATGTCCGTCTCACAGGTGAAGATGTAGTATCTTCAAAATTAGCCAGAACGTCGTCTCTGATCATTTGGCCCGCACCCCTCCACACATCGCAGCGCTCATATTACCACGAAGACAATTGACGAAATCTCCCAACTAGCACCATGGAGAAAGCAAGTCTCTTTTGATGATCCAGACGGACTGTGCCGCACACGTGCCTTGCACAATGATCTCAGGATCTCGCCATACATCTCACGACACAATGGCTTATCCAGGGGTCCAGCCGGCAGAGTACCACCACCGACCTGTCAGCGCGCATCGTTTACTCAGGACCAGCAGGAGCCCAGTGTCGTTATAGGCTCTGGACTGACAACAGTAACCGCATCTGTCCATAACATATCGCTACCATCCGTTGACACCTGCTTCGAGCCTAGAGCGTAATCGGTCTTCTTTCCAGACGATTTCTAGAGACGACCATGCACCCAAGCCAACTCGAGCTCCGCACGGGGTTCATCTGCGGCCTATGCTGAAAATTGGGTTATGTTGGTGAGAGGTCTTGGAGTGCATCAATCAAGTCGTCAAAAGGCTCGGCCTTCGTAGAGTGTCAAAGAGATCGGGACGTCCCAGATGGGAGAGCTTGTCGAACTGTCCGTCCGTGCGGGGGGCTGAGGTCAGTAGTGGCTGACATGCTGGGAGTGATCTTCAAATAAGTTCTGACCAGGTATATACTGTGCGTACCTTTCCTGTAGGTGACAATCCCTCTTCGCCGCGCCATGCTAGAATGCGTTGATATCGTACATCCCATCCAGGATTTCCCCACACCTTGCAGTGCCTGAGGGACCCTTCCAACCTCAAGCGTCGTGGACGCCTATACACCATCTGTCGTCACTGGGTAATTACATTGAATTACAGCCACCCACCCGGCGAGCGGTCGATGGCTGCCTTTAGTCTCTCCTCTTCGTTGCGCTCCGCCTGCTCCAGCAGATCAAATAAATGTGCCTGCTCTTTCTCTATCGCGTCCACTCCAAGTCCGCAGAGCCTCTTCGGCGAAGTCGCTCGCTCGAACGCGCGCAGGTCGCGTGCTTTCTAAGCTTTCCTCGATCGCGTAACTCGGCCGCTTGGAGTGCCATTCTCCTTGCTCGTGCTGTAGCCGTTCATTGTCTGGGCGTTACCGCTTAGGCGTCTCCTAACCTCCTTGACGTCTGGAATCTGCTCATCCTTCATCTCCACAAGAGCCGAAGTCGCGCGGCCTCTACCCTTCTTGACTGGCTTCTTGTAGGTCGAGATGTAGAAGCCGATGAACAACACGAGGTAAGAGCTGAGGATACCCATGCCGGCAAATGCCGCAAACTCTTCACCGGCGCAGATACCGTAAGTTGGAAGCCATGGAAAGTAGCGTGCGCTGAAGTAGGTGTAGGATGCGAAGTAGACGAAGCCGAGGTCAATGACGAACTGAATAATCTGAAGCATGGTGATGTACTTCTTCCACCAGATCTTGATGCCACGCGCGGACTGGAAGTAGTACCAGTACATGACCACGTGAACGGTGAGGTTGAGGGTGATTGGGACCCATGATACTGCGGTGTGGCCGAGGAGCTGGGTGTAGCAGAGGAGGGCGGTCGCGCCGTGGTGGTAGGTGTGCAGGAAAGTCAGTGGCTTCTTCTTGAGGACGAGGAAGACTGTGTCGAGAAGCTCGAGGTACTTGGTAAGGTAGTTCAGCTAAAATGCATGTCAGCCCGCTTGTGTGTCCCTCCCCAGCAGAGCGCGTCCGCCTTGGTTTACTCACGTAGTATAGCACGACCAGCTCTTGCGTCCAGCCTCCATTGTAGTGGCAGATAGTGTAGAACACGCCGTTCCTCGTCAGGGTTGGAATCAGCTGCTCCAGGAAAAGCACGAGCAAAACACCGCTGATCGCCGTGAGGTAGAAGTTGTGGATCTTGAACAGTCCATTGAGCTTCAGTGGCTGCTGCTCCCTCATCAATTCCCTCCCACCGAAAATGATGATGTAGTAGGAGATAAGGCCAATGGCAGTCTCAGCCATGGTCGCCATGGGCGTCTTGCCGGGCACGAAGCGAAAGTCCTCTGGTGCATACCCGCGGACGGCCTCGAAGGCTTTGGCAAAGACGGGCCACAGTCGCAGACCAAACGGCCGGTCGAGCGTCGGCGCGCCGAACTGGATCCAGTTGGGAGTGGCCATGATGTATCGATCGTTCGTGAGGTCGTGTCGGCGAGTTGCGGTGGAAGCAGAGCAGAGGAAGAAGAATCAGCAGGAACCAGGAACGACTCGAAACTTTTGATTCCGTCGGCACGCGGCGGAGTCGCCTGCGGCCCAGCTGTCGCAATCGTGCAGCACCGCGGCTGAGAAGGTATCTTTAAGGAGCGACTCGAAGGTGGAACGAGCACAGTATCGACGAAGTGACGTTGGCTGCACAGAATCGGGAAGAGGATGCTGGAAAAGGAGGAAGTCGTGTGCGCAACAACAACACTTCTTCTTGTGGAACCCCTGTCGCTACAGTAAGATTACCACCGCAAATTGTTCAACGCGAGAACGACCAGTCCTCTTCAACGCCTCGCGCCGGCCCTGGTGGTCATCGTGGGGATGGCGGCATTTGCTCTGCCCGATACCGAGCCAATGCCAGCTCAACTAATAAATGTACTGGTCGTTGCGTGGTGTGGCTGCCGACGACCTCCTCAATGGGATTGATAGCCGGACTGCCAAGTATATTGAGATAAACATGTGAGAGAAACAAGGCTGAGGGGTTGCAGACTGTCTCGTCAGACGGATGTCTACTATTGCAACAGCAAAACTACTTCGGTTGCACGACAATCAAGTACTCATGACCTTGCGGCAGCTCTGGCAGTGGCCACAGCTCGCCATGATCGACATGGAAGTTCGTCAAAGCGCAATGGAGACTGCCATGCAACACCGCCTCACATACCTAATAGGCGAACAAGCCATACGTGCTGCACTACGTGACTTCATGTGCCCCAGATCCCGGTCTGCACCTGCAACGCCACCACTGAAGGCTCGCAGCATCGCCATGATTGCGAAAGGATGCGAGCTCGAGATGCCAACAGAGTCCTGCAAGCCTTGCTCTCTCAGCCTTTACAGCATATTCTTGGCATTACCTTGTTCTTCACCACAAGTTGCGTGATCCAGCAAACGCGCTCATCGCCGTACATCCAGTCGCATGCGAAGACGTGTCTTACCACAACGCCCTCTACCGTAGCACGGATGTACGTGTTGCGGGCGTCTTGCGCGCAAACTTCTTGTCGCAGTCTTGACGCAGACATCTTCACTCGCTTACAATTTGGCCAGATCTCTTAATGGTCGGAGACCAATCTTGCGGTTGAGGCAAAATTCCCCGTTGTGATCTCATCGTCGTGAAGGAGGTCGATGTCAAGATCCACTATAAACGCCATCCAGCCTTACATCATCTCGATGCTGGTGCTCAGTATTATTCTGTGCCTTAGCAAATAGATAGAGCTTCGAGAGGATGAGGCTCAAGAGTCTCTTGAAGATGGCTGCCTGAGGGTGCGGCCTGGTAAGCAAAACTTAAATGGCTACACAAATCAACTCGATCTTGCCTTCCATCAGCACGATATGGTTCAATGGCTACTCATCCTGACTTTTGGGTCTTCTGGACACTGCCGCCCGAGCTTCGTATCGCCATATATGACCTGATCTTCGGTAGGGGCAGGACAATCACTCCAACGCAAGAGAACATCCAGTTTCCGCTCGGACTGGATGGAGGGCGTCAGCTAGGTAGCAAGCCGGGAAGCAGCGAAGACCATGTGCGCCGGTCAGATGCCTTCGAACACTTACCTACTTGCATACGCTGACGTCTCGCAGATCAAGACTGTGACCGGCGGCCGCATGGTCTGCAAGCAATACCTACAAGAAACACTTCTACACTTCGCTAAATCCAATCTCTTCGTACTGTCCAGGCGCGTAGGCAACGTCTTCTCCGTGCCCAAAGGCTTTCTTCGGCATATCCGTACCATGAGGCTGCGATGGAAAAACTATGGAGACACCAGCAAGATCGACCTCGGCAGCTTATGCCCAAGCCTCAGGCATCTTCAGCTACAGGTTGACACGACTTCCGTTGGCATGATGTATCGTGGTCCGTCTCGAGCGCCTCCACATACCCATGACTTCTACAAGGAGAATATGGACAACGTTGCGATTGTGAAGGCTCTCTCGCCCGTTCGAGGCCTCACGTCTTTCAAGCTGATCGACAACGGCTCTGGTCGTTTTTTGAGAGAGCATTACGCTGAACGAGATGCTCGGGCGGAGTGGAGGGCGAGCTTAGAGGATGAGATTCGAGCAACGGTGTTACGTCCGAGGGGGGCTGTGGTTCGAGGTAATCGTCGTCGGCCGTAGAGCAGGAACTCTGCAATGGCCCACGGAGTCGCATGTTGTAGGAAAGATACGACATGGAATGTATGCTACAGGAGTTGGTCAACAGCACGAAACGCGAGATGGAGGCAATGGCAGTCCAAGCTTCTGTCTGTGCTTCACAAACCCCGCGTGTCACATGCGTGGAGCATATCGTCTGACCAATCACTCAAGGCAGCATCGCGCTCATGAAACACTCTCCAGCCGATCTGTCTCCTCCATTCTCTTCCCTTCGTCTACATCATCTCATCCAGGTAGCTCGATACACAAGATGGGCGGCATCAACGACGATGATGATTGGGACGATTCGTGGCCTTTGATCGATAGGACACTCAAGAGCCTAAAGGACGATGCCGATCGCTTCTTCCAAGAGCTTCAGGACCAGGAGCAGCGCTTCCATAAAGACCTCGAAAGACAGTCTAGTAATAGCGGCCCATTCTCTTCTTTCAAGAAGTTCGTCGACGGTGGATTCAACACATTGCGCGAAAGTTTCAGGAAGCTTCCGAACAATATCGTCGAAATCCGAGAGATGATGCAGCAGGAGCAGCGACGAATGCTCGATGAAGAGCTTGAGATCTCGCGAAGATGGAATGGTAGCGACGATACCCCCGATCACATCACGATGGAACTGGCACGGAGCTCGAGGCAAGAGAAGGAGGATGCTAGATCAGCTACCGCGCTGCTGTTGACCGAAGCGCTGCGGCGTAATGGCAATGTGCCAGTTGAGAAGATTGAAGCCTTGTACAGCGATCCGGAGGACATGCTGGGTCAACTAGACAGACTCGCGGAACCTTTCTTCGGCATGCGACTCGAGAGACTTTCGAGACAGCCATGGCTTTCGGTAGACTGGTTCAAGCGGAATCCGTACTCTCCCATCAGGCTTGAAGCACACCCTGACCTAGCTGCCGAGGGATCTAGATGGCGGGCTGCATTCGAGGACCTGCTGGACGCAACGCTGGACAAGCCTATGAGCAGCAAGGAACGCGTTGGTCTGCGGGAGCCTCATGGAAAGCCCCAGTCTACATACTACGGGCCTGGACTTGAATGGATGCTAAGTCTGCAATGCCGTGGGATCCTTCCTCCTCTGCTTCCTCGTTTTTATAGAACTGCATCCGAGCATAGCAAGCGCGCACTTGGGAAACAAACGCTTACGGATATCATCAAGCAAAATCGGTCTGAAGTGCCCTGGTCAGATCGCTTATCACCCTTCGATATTTCCCTGCTACGCAAAGATATTTCAGATCTGCTGTCAGAAGTCGCCACTAAGTCGACATCTGACACCGAAGCGAAGCCTATGCCTCTTGAAGTAAGCAGACCAGACACCGAGCAGGATTTGTATGATAGTCCACACATTTACCCAGGGTTCAACGCTCTGAAAGCTGAGCGTGCAAGAAGTCTGTTCTCTCCTTTGACAGGCGACAAAGAGGACGACTGGGAAGAGGCTGAATATGGACTCTGGACGGCCCTTCATGCAAAGGACGCCGCAACTGTGGCCGAGATCCTAAACACTTGGTACAACATGTACGGGGATATCGGAGACCTTGTTCACGAGCCTCTCGATGAGTTCATGCGCCGGCACGCCTTCGAGTCACACTCTGAATGCTTCTCTACCCTGAACGAAGCGATCCGACGAAGCGATCTGCCCGATGCCGACTTCTGGAAGCAGAATGCTCACTCGAAAGAGACTGCACTGCTGGAGAAGCTCGACAAGGCGCCGATGCAGGAGAAGTGGCGGCGGCGGCAGCTGATGACACGTGGTGACGAATTGGTCGGTTATACTCTCACGTGGCCGCTCTGTTCTACCGAGCAGCTCGAAGAGATGGTGGAGAGGATGGAGCAGGAGAATGAGAGCCTGGAGGAGATGACAGGCGGACAGAAGTCCACTACAGCTCAGCCCGAGTCTGCGGCTGAGGATACACATGCTCTTGAAGATTATCAAAAGCAGCTTCTGCACCTTGAACAGGTGAACAAGCAGAGACTCATCGATGCCCGGCGCGAGCGGGACGATCAGAAATACTGGGATGCGGTTGATCCATCCAAACTGGAGTTGCAGAGACCGCAAGCGATGACAGAGAAGCCTCAAGTCCTGTCGGCTTTGACCACGACACAAACCACGAGATTGCCGGATGGCACTGTGACGACGAAGGTTGTGCTGAAACGTCGATTCGCTGATGGAAGGCAGGAGACAGAAGAGAGCATTCACACTTCGAAGGATCCCGGTGCTGAGCAACAACATCAGCCGCAGGCCGAGGCAGAGAAGCCGAAGCAGAAGGGGTGGTTCTGGTCGTAGTGACAACCATGCTTGATGCGCCTTTGTGATATGTAACGACCCCATTTATTTGCATTTAGGGTACCACTCAGTCATATATGAGATCACGGAACATCGTATAATCATCTCAGGACTGTCAAGACTGTTCATACATGCGAAAGTGGTTGACACCTGGAATGGTTCCACATACATCCGTCCACGTGTGAATTTAAAGTTTCCGGGTTGAAAGTGATGATGCATCACGCGTTGTTGCTCTTGCTATTGAATTGCCATCACATCAATATGTAAGAAAACAAGCGCCAGACTCACCATTGGTCTTGTGTATACACGAAGGCATCATGACGACCTTGACTGAGCTCCAAGATCGCTGGAAGTATCTATTCCAAGAATATCTGCCATCCCTGGCTAAGGCAAAAGATCCATCACAAGCTCATTGGCCTGTTCATCTGGATCATTGTTTCGGCCGCATAATCCTCGACAATGCTGTTGGAGTCGATAAGCCGTGGACACAAGTCCTCAAGTCGCCCGCTATCAGGCACATGGACGAGGCGCAACTGCAGAAGGTTATTACGCTGGCGGAGGCGATCTGTTCTGGTGAAGCAGATTTGGTTGAACTAGATGAGAACAGCCTGCGACTTCGTGAGAAGAAAGGCAAGAAGCGGAAGGCTACTGACTCTGCCGAACGCGACACAGAGGACAAGAAGAAAGCGTGGAAGTCGGAACGGACGGTATCAGCCTATTTCCAACCTGCAACAAAGCCTACCCTCAAGAAGATCAGCCAGGACGACGAGGATGCCGCCGCAAATGTCGTTGATGCTGCAGCTCAGAACACTGGCGAAGCCTTCGATATGGAAGCTCAGCTCAAAAGGATTGACGACTCTGACATGACAGCATTCCGCAAGCAGACGCTATCTCTACTCTGCAAGATCCCACGTGGACGATACAGCACATACGGCGCCATGTCAGACTGGATCAGCGAAAACTCTCATAAGACATGTGCCCGTGCTGTCGGGAATGCAATGAGGAACAACCCATTCGCTCCTGAGGTGCCGTGTCACAGGATCCTGGCGGGCGACGGCACTTTGGGTGGTTTCAAAGGCTCTTGGGGTGAGGAGGGCAAGTACGCCAAGCACAAACATGAGCTGCTGTATGCTGAAGGCGTACGTTTCGACTCGAGAGGCAAAGTCAAAGGGCCGCCATTTCGCGACTTCAAGTGAATTGCGTGGGGAGGTCAGCAACAGGACTCTCCGATACCTCAGCGGGCTGCGGCGCATTGAAATATCGCTAGCATTCATCCACTGTACATGATCCTATCCTGGTAAGAGCAAGCTTGGATTGTACAGCATGTACATATTGCTGCTCGAGCCCAGCTTCCCCAGCTTATTACAACATGGATTTGTGAACACCTGCCGGCCAGACTGCGGCTCCGCGTTGTGGCGGCGATTGTGGAGTCGTGGAGCACATCACTCTCTGGACAACGTCGCTTGCCAGTCGGCTTCCATGTCCATCTTCTCTTTGGGAAGTTATACCACGAGACGGGACAGTAGCCGCGGGAAACCTTGCCTCTGAAGCCGGGTCGAATGTGCACGCGCCGCGAATTTCTACTTTCAGCGCTGGAGTACACGTTGCGCTACGGAACCACGATCATAGATCCAACCACAACTCCACTGTTTATTCATCATCTGCATGTTATAGCTGCTTGAATGTCAGTCATCCCAGTAATCTGACTCTCAGTGCATCTACGCTTGATGAACCATGGCAGCAGCAATAGAGAATGCACCCGTTCCCGTTCACGAGCTCGTCTACGAACCAGAACAACTACCCAAGCTGCGTTCGAACTATGGCAAATACCTCGACTACGATACCGTTGGGTGGATGCGCACTACACCCATCGACACACCTCTTGAAGAGATGCGCCGGCGCTTCGATACAGAAGGCTACATATTTGTGAAGAACGTCATGCCTCGTGAAGATGTACTCGACATGCGTCAAGCCTACTTCGAGCACATGGCGCCTACAGGCATTCTCAAGCCGGGCACGACAGCAAGGGAAGGTATCTTCAACCCTGATGCGGACCCAGTCGCACACCACGGCAATGGCGGCAGAGACCTGCCAGAGGACATCGAGAAGGTCAACAGACTGATCAGTGCTCATACACATCCGATGTATGTTGCCTTCCTCAAACACCCTAAACTCCGGCAATTCGTGCGAGAGTTCATGAGGTGGGACAAAGACGTCTTGATCAAGCGAACACTACTTCGCCATAATGTCCCAAACGGGTTCAGCACCGGGATCCACTACGATAAGATCTTCCTGCGGGCTGGTGAAGCCGATTTCCTCACAGCCTGGGTACCGATCGGCGACTGCACAGCCCAGGGTGGGGGTCTGATGTATCTGGAGAACAGCACAGATATCGGCATGGCCATGGAAAAGGATTTCAACGATCGTGCCGCGGCAGCTGGCTTCTCGAAGGAGGAGATCATCAATGGCTTCAACGTGAACATGGCGAAGGATGGTCAGCTAAGCCATAACGCGAGCGAGCTGACCGAAGAGATCGAGAGTGGTCTCCACGGAGGCGCGAGCAGAAAGAGGAAATGGCTCGTGGGGAACTACGAAGCTGGTGATGTCGTCTTCCATAACCCGTACATGATACACGGTGCGGTCAAAAATGATGATCCGCAGGGGTGCATACGGTTGTCGACCGACCTGCGCTTCTACGAGGAGGGGAGCAAGTTGGATGAGAGGTGGATGAGAAGTGTTTGGACTCCTGGTGATGGCTTGTAAATGTTATGACTTCATCCATAACTTTCAGTTTCAAACTACCTGTGGTATTTCTGTGCTGTGTTTGAAGACTTAGTCCTGTTTGCGCCTATCTGCTCCTGTTATCGTGCTATCTTCCGCACAGCTCCTGGCGCTCGATCTCTTGATCGGTCCTCTCTGCCACTGCCTTCTTGTCTGGCTTTGCGCTTAGCACCCCGAGGTGGCGCAGGACCGAGGAGAAACGTTTTGATGCGAACGTATAGATCATCAATGGCATGGAATGGCCAAAGCATCGCGGAGAGCAGTAGATTCATCTGCCATGCGATCACGTTGCTGACTGTTTCCAGCAGCTTTGCCACTGCGCCCTTGGTCTGTGACTGCTGCGCGGCCACAGCGGCGAGACTTAAAGCCTCTTTTAATCTTGACTCGAGGGATTGCAATCTTTGCTCCGTCACCTGCGCGAGCGTAATGGAGCGCTTTTCGTACCGTCTGACAGCTCGTTCTAGGCCATCGAATCGAGGCTCGTAGCGTTTCTGGATCTCTTTCGAGAGATCGCTCACGTCGGCCTTCTGTGCAGTAGTGGGGGTGCCGTTCGTTTGCGCTGATAACTTCTCTTCGAGATGTGCTATCCTGCTACATAGACTCGTGATTGTGCTCTTCTCCTCCAGAGCTGATGCGAAGGGATCATCGATGCCCGTCACTGTGCGCTGAAGATGGAGAGTGCGAGCGGCGGCCAATCGCACAAGCTGTCGAACTGGCCGTATCTCGGCAGCGAGGAGAAAGATGCAGAGGTTGTAGTCTGATATCAGTCCGACAGAGGGCCGCGATAGCTGGGCGCGGATGACATGAAGCAGGTACGCGGCTCCGACTGGGAAGAGGAAGGTGGCACCCAGCGCCAGCACTTCCTGCCGTCTCAACTCCGCGCCTGCGTCTTCGCGCTGGCGAACAGGATGCACCTCGGCGCGTGCATTCGCATCCGCGTGGCCGTTTTCCGAACGTCTTGGAGATCCGCCAGCAGATGATCCCGTCTCAATGGCTGTTTCGTCCTCAACGTCGGGCTCCACATTACGCCGTATCGTCTGAGCTGAGTAATACCAGTCCCATGGTAGTCGGATGCTCCAATTCATGAAGATGGCTGCTAGACCGAGCAACAGCACATCCGTCACAAATGCCGATCCATTCTTGAACATCAGCCCGCCGAGTGCAGGCAGAATTGCAAACGCAAGTGGCGAAGAGTGCCAGTGTGTGACCTCATTGTCCTCGTCGCGATCTTTCCTGCTACCAGTCCTCGGGTTGATGACCTCGTTTAAATCATCGAAGCTCGAGTAGGACATGAGCGAAGAACGTCGACGCAAAGGATCGGACCTCGGAGATGGCGAGGCATCTTGTTGGCTGGAAGTGCGTTGCGACAGACGCTGCCGCGCAGCAGCAGATTGTGGGAGGGCAGAAGTACTGCTGATTGTCGCTGCCCGGGAAGGTGGATCGGGAGCTTTCGTGGTGGTGTTCATGGCCGTGAGCATGACGTGCGACTGCGATTCGTGTTTCGTTTTAACCGAGTGAAATGAACGGACATTCTCTCTTGCCACCCAGGAAAGAGGCAGTGACGGTCAGAGACGCAGCGCACCAGCGCATGACCATCGCGGAACGACAACAGGAGGCAAGATGTCGGTTTTCATATGCCAGCAAAGGTGATGCGTCGGGGGAAGACATGCGCTGTTCCTTGTGCCTGCATCGGCAAGTGATCGACGTGGAGTGGAGTCGATCTCGGTCGTGGCTCCTGTCCGCCGGGTCGTCCGCTTCTCCTACCTTTCCCACCTGCAACATCATCACTACTCTCATGTCGTATTGGACGATTCGAACAGATGCATCAGGGAGATGACTGCCTTCGCCTGCTTCCCAGCTATATGTGCTGCAGCCGCCACGATCCGCACTCCGCGACCAATTGACTACCTCTCCAGAACCATGGGCTGACCCTACCTTCAAGCAGAGGCCCGGCGAAACGATACAGATCCTCTCGCTCAAGCCCTATCTAGACTTCAGGATCTCGAATTCAGCCCGCAGCAGCGAAATCGGGGGAGAGTGCCAACAAATACCAGCATCGGCTTTTGGACATGGTATGGGTTACTCGCAAAGACTATAGTTCGTGTCGGAAAGTTAGGTTCACGGTAAGAATTGCGGTCTTAACTGCTCGAAACAACTTTCTCTCGAAATGATCCCGGCAGGCATTCAAGGTGGTTCTCAAATGTTGCATCTATCTCAGGATGTCTAATGCTTCCGCATCGAAGAGAGGCGACCAGTCCGGCCCAATAGCTAACTAGACGAGCGATCGACTGTAGAATGACCATGTCATTCGTTATATTGGGAGACCTTCCTCCTAAGCAGAACCGATATCGTGCTGTAGTTACGAGGTGATACTTAGATCGCTGGTCCCGGCCCCTGAAAGTGTGAGTATGCAGACAGTCTGTCTCATACCAAGATCACCACATTACCGTGATCTAATGCGAGGTGCTAGAGGGTGCTAGAAGGTTTGCTACAGCGAGACTCATCCTTCGCCAGCTGAGATGATGGATAAGGTCAATGACTAAAACTTGGCCGCATCTGGCAGCTCGGGCAATAGTCCACGTTGAATCAAGACCAAGCGCAACGATGCCGTTCTAGCAAGACCTAAGGCTCGTCTTGGGCTTGGCAAGACGACATCGATCCTTCACTACAAGACTGGCATACATCATGAATCCACAGGCCATCCTCGGAAGCCTAAGGTCACGTTCAGGAGCGATTATGGTGCTGCCCACGCCACTTCGTATATCTGAAAGACGACAGTGGCGCAGCAATGTTAGGCCACAACGATGCGGCAAGCATGTTCTTTACTGTGGCGTAGCAGTGAGCTTGGTCTCGACGAGATAGAGTTCTGCGCCGCTGTTAATTGGCTTCTTTACGAGCCTCTTGGGAATGTGCCAGCGCTTCGCTAGGCGGAGTGCATGGCTGCTATAGTCGATTCGAACCAGTGATAGTGCAATGAGAGCCATAATATCGGTCACATGCGACCACTTCCTGGGCCGGCAGTCATAGTTCCATACCTAGTCGGCCATGTGCAGCTCGCTAGGGGAGGTTCCGGCTGTCGCGCTTAACACCATACAGACTTGCCTTGCATCTTGAAGTGCACCTTGCATGACAGCGACTCCGATGTATGTGTGGCCTTGCGTTCTACTTGATCACAGCATGTCTTAACAGTGTCTGCACGCAACAAAGATGCCGAAGAGGACTCTCGACTCTCCACGCCAAGACACTGGTGAGTCGCTTCCACCAACGACTTCTCGTCTGCAGCTCACTCCAAACACACCCACATCAGCCCTACCCCACACATTCACCATACAACCATAGACAGGGTAGCACTGAGAAGTGATGCGCCGCAGAAGAATATTCTCAATACCAAGTATCTGGTCATCAGATCCGAATCAAACCCCGCGAGAATGGACAAAGAACAAGGACAATGATGATGCCGCCCAGACCAGGTGCAACCGGCTTTGCTATGCAGCAAGCACCTTGGCATTTAGCTGCACGCCACTGCCTAGAATATGCCAGGAAGAGCCACGCATTCCGCTCCACCCTTGTCCTCAGCACGTGTTCTCTTCCCCTCTGTGGCTACCTCCACCTCCCCCAGTCCTTATAAGATTCTACGGGTGCCACAGTCCCGTGGTTGGATTGATTCTCTAACTACCTTCAGTACTCCCTGAAAGGCTTCCTTTCGCAATTGAATGGCAAAACCTCTTGCTTCCTCCAACCACGTCGATGTCGAGACGCAGCACTCGGCAGACCAGCATGGCGGAGGCCTGCCAGCCGCAGATGACAGCGGCGATGTCGATGACCCGCCCCCTATACCGCGGAGTGCAGCTTCATCTACGGAGTCTGTTCTCTTGAACGACAAGTCCAGAGGTGGAGCCGGCACTCGCAACACCACAACAACAAATTCATCAATCATCACTATCGACGACACGAATGGTGAGAACATCCATGCTCATGCACACACTCTGTCAGCAGGCAGTGTTGCAAGTGTTCTTGGGACAGATGCCCAGTATGTTGACCATAGACTGATGTCTTTTGACCGAGACTGACATGTTTCAGAAATGGCTTGACGACCACCGAGGTAGCTCGCCGCCGTGATCACTATGGACTCAACAAGCTGGATAGTTCCGGCGGCATTGTCTGGTGGAGAATCCTTCTCAGACAGGTCTCCAACAGTTTGACCCTGGTTCTGGTCATCGCTATGGCTCTTTCATTCGGCACATCAGATTGGATTGAAGGCGGCGTCATCACAGCAGTCATCGTCCTCAACATCGTGGTTGGCTTCTTCCAGGACTATCGGGCAGAACAGACCATCGCCTCTCTTCTTGCCATGGCTGCACCCGAGTGTAAGGTTATCCGCAACAATGGCAACCTTGCGAACATCAAAGCTGAAGATCTGGTCCCTGGTGATATCGTCCAGCTTGTTACAGGCGACATCGTGGCTGCTGATCTTCGCCTTGTCAACAGCGTCAACCTCGCCAGTGACGAGGCCCTACTCACTGGTGAATCGAAGCCCTCTGTCAAGGACGCCGACTTCATATCTGACAAGATCGACGCTCCGGTTGGAGACCGAACCAATATCGCATATTCGTCAACCACGGTAACGCGCGGCCGCGGAGCTGGTATCGTTATCGCCACTGGTATGGACACTGAGATTGGCAAAATCGCAGTCCTGCTGCGAGACAAGCCGCCCTCGAAGGAAGGCGCTTGGCTCGTCAGGTGCAGCAAGAGGATTCTGCGCGGCATCAAGAACGCTCTCGGTCTTGTCGGTACACCACTCCAGGTCAAACTTTCGTGGTTCGCCCTATTCCTTTTCGCCTTGGCCATCCTACTGGCTATCATTGTCTTCTCGGTAAACCTCTGGGACATCGACGATGAGACTTTGATCTATGGTATCTGTGTCGCAGTCGCAGTCATCCCTGAATCTCTGATCGCTGTCTTGACAATCACCATGGCTGTTGGCTCGAAGGCCATGGCACGAGGTAATGTCATCGTGAGACAAACCAATGCTCTTGAGGCGATCGGTGGCGTAACCAACATCTGTTCCGACAAGACAGGAACGCTGACTCAGGGTAAAATGCTTGCTAGGAAGGCATTGCTTCCAGGCGGTCGCTTTATCAGTGTAGAGAACGAGACTCATCCTCTTGACCCTACTACAGGTGAGCTGAAACTAGAAGGAAAGGAGCTTGCACTGGAGCAAATTTGGCCAGAGCTCGAGTTGCACCGCTTCTTCCAGATCATCGCGCTGTGCAATGTGTCCTCTGTCAAAGCACCTCTTGACAACGAAATCCATTGGACAGCGACGGGCGAACCAACGGAGATAGCTCTATCAGTCATGGCTCTTCGCGCTGGCTGTGGGAAGCAGGACACAATAGACCGAGAAGGTCTACGACTGCTCACAGAGCACTCCTTCGACTCGGCTGTCAAACGAATGTCCGCCGTGTACGCCAGCGACCCCAATGGAGAGCTCACCTGCTTTACCAAGGGCGCCACCGAAGTCCTCTTGCCTCTGATGAAGGTCAATGAGGCAACATCCAAAGCCATTCTGGCCCAAGCTGATGCGATGGCCTCCGAAGGTCTGCGTGTTCTCTGTCTGGCCTACCGGACCTTAAACCCTGATGACGAGAGGAACATCATGGACCGCGAACATGTTGAGAGAGACCTCATGTTTGCTGGACTGGTTGGCATCTACGACCCTCCTCGTCTTGAATCTGCCGGTGCCATCAAACAGTGCCAGCGAGCCGGCATCACGGTCCACATGCTTACTGGGGATCACCTCAAGACAGCCACCACCATTGCCCACGAGATCGGTATCCTGGCGCCCCATGTCGCTGGATCATCCTCTGCCGATGCGGTAATGACTGCCTCTGTCTTTGACAAAATGTCTGATCAGGAACTGGACAACATGGCGTCTCTGCCTCTGGTACTCGCACGATGTAGCCCCACCACGAAGCTGCGCATGCTTGACGCTCTGCACCGCAGAGGCAAGTACTGCGTGATGACTGGAGATGGAGTAAACGACTCGCCAGCGTTGAAGGGTGCCGATGTTGGCGTTGCCATGGGTCTCAACGGCAGCGATGTCAGCAAGCAAGCGGCCGATCTGGTACTTACCGACGATAACTTTGCCTCCATCGTCTCGGCCATTCGCGAAGGTCGTCGCCTCTTTGACAATATCCGAAAGTTCTTACTGCACCTGCTCATCTCGAACATCGCTCAAGTCATTTTGCTCCTCATTGGTCTGGCATTCAAGGATAACAACGATGTATCAGTATTCCCACTATCACCTCTGGAGATTTTGTTCGCCAACCTGGTCTCATCTTCCTTTTTGGCTATCGGCTTGGGTCTCGAAGAAGCATCAGCAGACGTAATGACACGACCTCCACACTCGCTCAAGGCAGGTGTTTTCACAAAGGAGCTGATCATTGACAAATTCATCTACGGAACTTGTATGGGCTGTCTCTGCCTCGCCAGCTTCTGCATCGTTGCTTTCGGCGTCGGCGATGGCAACTTAGGCGGCGACTGCAACCACAACTACAACAAAACCTGCGATCTCCCCTACCGAGCGCGTGGTACAGCCTACGCCATCCTCACCGTCTTGCTCTCCGTCATGGCATGGGAGGCAAAGCACTTGGACCTCAGTCTGTTCAATATGTACCCGAACGAGGACTCTCGCAAAGGACTTTCGTTCTTCTCCACCGTCACCAAGAATCGCTTCCTCTTCTGGGCGGTCATGGCTGGTGTGGTGACTCCCTTCCCAGTCATCTACATCCCTGTCGTCAACCGCATTGTCTTCCGCCACTTGCCACTGACCTGGGAGTGGGGTCTTGTAGCTGGGAGCATTTTTGTCTTCGTCTCGCTTGTTGAAAGCTGGAAGGCGATCAAGCGCAGGACGAAGGCGAAGAAAGTGAAGAAGAACCCGGTTGAGGGTAGCACTTTTGATGACGAAAAGTCTCAGGTGTGAGGTCTACACATCGGAATACATTGGGGTCTAGCTGCGATCCAACATCGATTGCGAACGAATTCCGTTTGGATTTCAGTTCTTTCGGCGAGTTGAGGTATTTGTTTTCGGGTAACCCTTTTGCTACTGTGATTTGAGAAGGTGCGTGGGTCACTCTTTAGTAACGAGGAACGAGTAACGCAGCATCGATGGCCGATTCTCCGGCAAGTACATAGCCACAGAACATGCTTTCAACAGCGAATATGTGTTTCGTATTATTCATGTCTCGTGTTCCCGATATCATGTCCCCGCTATCATTCATGCCTCATTCGCCGGTGTCCGTGCTGTCGTTTTTTCCGATGCTGTCGAGCTCTCGTTGTACTCCTGGATGATATGTCTCGTACCCATACCGCGATGCATGCGATTCCATCTCTACGCCATTCCCACGATCCGTGCCCACGTACAGCACAATCCACACATCAACCTCAACCATCACCCAAGCAACCTAGACCTCTCAGTCCTAGCCTCCTGCTCACTTCCCTGGTTCAGATTCGGCCTCGCAAAAACGCGATAAATCCACTTCCTCCACGTGTCTCGCCACCAAGACTTTTCGACCCTCGTCCCGTCCTCCTTGATCTCCAGCTCGGTGCCCTCAAAATTCCCCGTTCCCAGGAAGGGATTCACTCCTCTGATAGCTACGATGATGGCGTAGAGAAGGCCCAATGCCGCGATGGTGACGAAGACTGTGACGATCACGCTCAAGAGGGTTGTGGTTGAGCAATTGCAGCCTAGAGCCCGGGTCCTCAGCTCGAAGCGTTCACTCGGGAGTGGACATGTGCCTGATTTTGTGAGTGGATCGAGAAGATTGGTGGAGGGCACACAGGTTCCGCTGAAGGGACACCAGCCGCAGCCGTGTTTGGAGTGGATGCAGGAGGAGCAGTCGGAGATGCGCCAGCAGGCGGCGGTTGCTCTATCTTTGTTGGTTGTGATGGAGTCCATCTTCAGGCCGTGGTGCTGTGCATGTGCAGTTGATGAAACGGTTATCAACACTTCATCATGGTGACGGCACGAACACACGCGAGAAGTTGGAGATGCTGACTGGCAAGTGCTTGCGGCACTGACGTCGAGCTCCATCAAGCTTTCGGCAGGAGCCCTGTATGTTGATGGAGAAAAAAGTGTTTTTCGAACATTTCCCCCCCCCCCTCTGCATTGTGACAGCACTGTATCCTTAATACATATTATAATACGATCACAATGGTCGATGAAGAAACACCTCAGGTATCCTACGAGGAGCTCGCGCTCATCGAGCATGAGTTCGACGAGATTGACAGCGAAATCAGTACGTCTGGCTCCATGCCCGCGCGTGGGGAGACAGCGCTGACATCCATGCAGTACGCAAGCAATATGAGCTCAGCAAAAGCGCATATGCCAAACGCGCTGAAGCCGTTGCGAAGATCCCGCACTTCTGGGCACTGGTCCTCGAGCAAGCGCCCATGGAAGTCGACCAATACATCCAACCCACCGACTCTCACATCTTCGCCGAAAGCCTCGTTGGCTTGACCGTCTCGCGCCCCGAACTCGACTCCGGCAAACCCAACGGATCGCCACGTAGCCTCAAGATCCGCTTCGAGTTCAAGCCCAACGAGCACTTCGAGGAGACGGTTCTGGAGAAGGACTTCTCATACCGACGCTCAAGCGACGGCTTTACGGGACTGGTCTCGGAGCCTGTCAAGATTACGTGGAAGGAGGGCAAGGACGTCACAGAGGGTCTGACAGATGGCGCGCTCGCGCTGTGGGAAGCGCGCAAGAAGAGGGGGGACATGAAAGCGACCGATTTGAAAGAGTACACCGAGCTGAAGAAGAAGGTGGAGCACTGGAACGGCGCAAACACTTCCTTCTTCACATGGTTCGGATACGTCAGCGGGCACCGATGGGTCAGCGCCGAGGAGTCGGAAGCAGCCAACAACGAGTACAAGGAGAAGCTAGAAGCCAAGAAGAACGGTGCGAAAGCCGAGGAGCCCGCAAAGGAGGAAGACGACGCGGAAGGTGATCAAGAAGACGACTCAGAGGTTGAGGTTCACGAGGCTGGCGAGGATCTTGCCATCAGCTTCGCGGAGGACATCTGGCCTAACGCCATCAAGTTCTTCACACAAGCGCAAGAGTCCGATGACGTGTCGGAGCTCGACTTCGAGTCCGACGACGACGACGACAACATGGACGATGCCGAAGGAGGCGACGATGCCCCAATCGATATCCGGTCGCTGGTCCAGAAGGAAGGCAAGGGCCGAAAGCGTCAAAGCGACGTGGCTCCAGCGTCCAAGAAGCAGAAGAAGTGAAAATTACTGTAATGATCGCGCTGCCATGTGATTCTCGAACGGTCAGGAGGTCAGCGCAGGTAGCTGACCGCCACCACGTCACCACGATACCGAATTGCTGCACAACAATCTCCCTCCTATCAACAATCGATACCCTCCCGCACCATTTCTCCCATATCCTACTCGCTTCCTCACCCATGCAGGACTCCCTCATCCTCTTCGCCGCAGGCAATCGCTCGGACGCTAAACTTGACTTGGCACCTCGCACTTCTTGCCTGCATATATAGCCAAGAACTCACCTGATTTCCGATCCATGTCCTCCCTGCATTCTCCCCGCAAGATGTGACAGCCGTGTGGATGCCGGATCGCCAGGACGGGTATTCACTACTCTGCATTGACGAGCCGGTAGAGCTGACGATCTGATCGGAATGAAAAAAACAACATAGGGGGCGAGTTGCCAATGTCTCGGTACCATGAAGACTGTGGCGTATTCACAGGAGGAGTGGACAGAATGTCGGGATCGGTGAGACCAGCAGATACCAACAGCATGAGATGACTCAGGCTCGCGCTGACCTGTGTGTCAAACAGTAAGCTGTTGTCATCTGGTCCTGTGGATTGCTCAACGTTATCGCTACCTGCTATCATAGCAGTTCCGCTGCTGGCCCATTCGCATCGCCGTACTCAGCCATGGATGCGGCAATACCAAATACTTTTGTCCTTTCATTCAACATCATGCCTTTTGGAAATGCTTCAGCCAGAGCCCCTGCCCCATTGCGATGTAAGACTTGCGTGCGGAAGAGGCAAATCTCGTCTAGCAGCTTCCCACATAGAAGCCCTCCTGTAGGCCTTCGGGATGAGATCGTGGTGTGTATGCGCCTGATATGTGTAACGGTGTGACGGCACTTGCGACATTGGCTGGAGTCATGGGACGTGAGCCGTTGAGACCGCCTTGGCTGTCCGCCGGGTCGCCGGGAGTGCTCGGCTGGGTGGTACGATCTTCGTCCATCCATCTGAGCCCATTCGCGTACTCTTCGATGGGGAACACTTCGCGAGCATATTCTTCCAGTCCGCGATAGCCCTCCCATATGCTTCGACCCTCCATTGGGTACTCTAGATCAGGACCAAAGTAGGGCGCTCTTTTCCTGCCCAAGGTTTCTTGTAAGATCTCCAGCTGCTCCCTATAGCCGCTTGGAATGCCGACTTGTATCTTTACTGGCCCGTGAACATAGTTGACAGGTCTCCCGACGCCTCTCGAAAACCGAGCACATGCCTGTACTGGCGTCAGTTTTTCGAAGGCGATGGTCACTCTGGTTCGGCGTCAGCTTTGGTTCATGCGCTCGTTGAAAAGACTGCTGGTCACTTGCCTTTGTCCTTTCCAGTGGTTGGGACCCATCTTGAAGATCTGAAGGAGGGCCGGACCAACGTCATGTTCCGCATCTAGCCAGGGCAGTGGGTCATCCGGATGGAATGGAGCTTGCCACACGAAACTACCGTCATCCTGTAGCTCCATCTGGAACAAGGGATACGGTAGACTGGTGAAGTTGTTGTTATAGATACCCGTGTAGATGAATGTAGCGGGTATGCCGATCTGTCTGACATAGTTCTCAATGGCGAACTTGGTTGCCCACATCGGCAAGGCTCTCCATTCAGTGTTGAAGACGGAGTGATCGGGCATGCTGGAATAGACGTAGTGGTGGATACCGGCTTTCTTGGCAGCATCTGCGCACGCCTTTCCAATGGCGACCTCATCTCCCCAGTGAGTAGTGTTGACAAAGGCGATCTTGGCGCCCGTGAACAGCCTCGTGAGAAGCTGGGTACGCTCTGGTCCGGTGAGGTCGCCTTCGATCAACTCCACGTTCGGCAGTCCATCGAGCTCTTCCGACACCAGGCCCTCGTTGTTCCGGACCTGAGCGCGCACATGCCAGCCAACAGCAGCGGCGGCTCGGACGAAGGAAGCGGCTTGCCTCCCCGTGGAGTTGATGGTTGCAACGATTTTCGGTGTCATCACCAGCACGAAGGACAGCGGCAGGGTCTGGTCGGCAAGAGTCCGGGTTCAGGCGGAGATAGGCTTTGTTGCGGCTCAAATACGTCTCCAAACACCAGCGAAGAAATCTTTTCTGTCGCGACGGCCGTTGATGGTGAAGAAAGAGTGTGGGGTTTAGACCGCCCGACGGCGAGGAAGGCTCGGAGCGGTGGCACACGGGTGAAGGGTAAAATTGCAGGTAAGATGATGGGGAGGTGACGAGGTGAAGCAAGAGTGCTAGCAGCGCCGGCAAGGCAATCGCCACCCAGCAGACGATCGACTCTGGGGACGGACGGTGATCTGGGGGACGGCAGGGCGCAGGCGGCTAGAATGAAGGATAGCGAGAGCGGTGAATAGGGAACCAAAGCACGACGACCGAGAGAGAGGGCGGAAGAGGTAGAACTACAGTAGGCCGGTGGCAGAAGCAAGACCCATGTCGCTGAAGCACAGTCAAAGTCGTGTCGTCCTCGCACAGGCAGTGACGATGGTCGCAGCGAACAGAGAAGTGTGAAGAAACGGCCCCTCTCGCTGCTGGGACGGTTTCAGAATATCAGCAGCACAGCACAGCACAAGGACAGCACGTTGGCTGCGGTCTGGAGAAGCGGTTGGCTTGGGGAGTTTTGCTTTCGTAATCGCCGTGAAGCTTATGGAATGGAATAGTGCCAACAACGAGCTCTTTCTTGCCCCTCCGCTGACAGTCTGCCCGGCGGAGGGGCAAGAAACGATGGCTGGGCGTGATTCTGGTAGGGGCGGGCTCGCGCAATGCGGCACGCGTCACCATCTCGTGGTGTTCGTGAAAGACATAATAATAGGCCGCGCATTGCGCTGTACCTCTTACGTGGGTCCGGCAACCACGTCCATTGTTGTTTCCTCGCGGAAAAGTCCGCCGCTCATGATTGGCGCGCGCCGGCAAGCGACAGTAGTTCCTTCCACCACCGCTCGCCGTCGCCCAGTCTCAGTCAGCTGCTCGCACACAGGCCAGGCACGACAGGGTTGTTGCCTCGTAGCGTTGACCTTCCTCAAACGTGCAGGAGCTCCCTTGCGCGTGGTTCTTCCAAGCAAGTCTGCCCATTCAGGTGCACAGAGAACCTGCCCTGCATGATGAGTTTATTATGATGGGCACACACCGCTGGTCCAATCGCTGCCGACGCGGCCGGTCAATTTGAAGGCTGAGAAGCATCAGATCCTTGGTGACGGTCAGCATCTCCGGGCCGTTTCCTGCACCGCTTCGCTGCAGTCCGAAACACGTCGTCCGTGGTAGCACTGCTGCTGTTGTTACAATAGAGTGAGTTTCATGCCGCAAACCTTCGTGTACGTGGAGATGACCCGTTAAGCTATCCTTGGCACCTGCTACATGTAGATCAGATCATGCTCTGTTATTACGACATCATTGCAATGACGACGTCCAAGCTTCCCGTGGCCGTCATGATCATCAACCATAGCATGCGCCGCGAGCTTGCAGCTGCCAAAGATGCCAGGTGGACCTTCTCGCACCGCTGGATCGTCCGCCGCTTCGCGAATGGAGACAGTCTATCCAACGCTATCACACTGTAACACAGCAGAGACTTCAAGTTAGGCTGAGTGCTGGCTGATGAACAACAAGCCAAGTCAAGCCAAGCCAAGTACCAGAGCACGAGCACCCATGAAGCGAACAGAGCCACGAAGAACAAGTACTAGCAGTATGCTGCTTTGATTGTTCTCTGCGGCGACAGTGCGTCACAAGGTAGCCAGAGTAGAGCAGAAGTTATCGACAACGTCGAGAAAGCGTCTAAACCTTCGCTCTTCTTGCAAACCTTTCCATAGTCACCCAATTCCACCCTCACTCAAGTCCACTTGATCAAATCATCTTCCAGCTTGACCTAAGCTTGACGGAATCTCACTGATCGACACTTTGCCACCAGAACTATCACCAACGATCCCGCTTCATCGACTCAAGTGTGACCGCGCAGAAAGCTCACGGTAGGTAGCATCTTATGAGGGTTTGTAGCAGTCCTGCTTGCAGGTAGTAAGCTTCCTTCAACGGACCGGCGCGTAGAATAATCGACTCACACTTCGTCCAGGTCGCTACTCGAATACCACTGGCCTACAGTCTCGGCCCTGAAGTCTCTGCCACTCGGCGACCCTTCCTACCAGGTACACTCTGCAATCCACATTTGCATTGCTCGCTGGTCATTTCTCCCTCGAAGAGACACCGGTGGTCAGCGACAGCATAGGTAAGTCTTGGTTTCAACGATGTCTTGACAATGCCTGCTGCAACGGTTGACCTTCTTGACCTTGCAAGATCCTGGCTTCGCTCCTCCATCTGCCTGCGCTTCGTTACCTTACGAACGAGCTTGCTCTAGACATTCAGCGGTGCCTTACTGCCCTCCCTCCCTCGGCTGGTCGCGCTAATTTTTTTCACAGAAGCATATCCACCAGGAGTCAGTGAAGAAGCTCTCGAATACCACCCAAGTTCAGCTCTGGCGGCCCTCTGCGAAACCCGGTCAAGACAACTTCGACGCTACAGAACCGCTCTGACTCACCGTCATCGAGCGATCAAACCTCAGTGCAACGACGCCAGCCAAAGCTATACATCGTCGACCGAAGGGCAAAAGGAACCCTTTCAGGGAGGTTGATCGGGCTTTCGGATGTCTGGTAGTTCGATGTGCGGGTGGGAACCACAGAATGCCGCTGGCGATACGCATGTGGTCGCTGGCTGGTGCTGGCGGAGTTCTTTCCCCAACCAGATTTATGTGGACTTCCATCGACTTTGCGAACTTCGAGGCAAGGATCGATGCACAATTCGCGATACCCCAAGGCCGAGTGAAGTGGTACCAGTGTAGTTCAGGAGTACGAGCGGCTCGGCAATCTAGACCTCACCGCCACCGCATTGTCATAACAGCCTCCTGCACACCGAGCATCAAGAGTAGCTGAGGTCAAGCGGAGGAAGCCACTGAGTGGTTAGAATCATGATGATAGTATCGTTTCCTCTCATATCGACCGAATAAGGTATCACTTTTCGGCATCGTGCAAGGCTTCACCGCCAACAATGCCTGACCATCTACATTTGCCCTGTGTGCTACAGTGTCTGCTGCGACCTGGTCTTCCTCCCAACCACCTGGATGCTACCCTGGCTGGCAGGAGCCGCATCCGCACCCGCACCCGCACCCGCATCCGCATTGAGCTCACCCGGGGATTCCAGCCACCAAGCCCGTAGCTCCTCCGCCCGCTGTAACTCCTGCGGCCTGTTGTATTCAACTGGTGGCCCCTTGATCTCGATGGAGAAGCTACCGTTGCGGTCACGCATCCGCTGCATCTTGGTAGGAGTGCTCTTTTGACTGGATGGCACGGTACGGCCCGGCTCGCTCTCCGCATAACGCCACACGCACCAGGCACTCTCGTCACCGGACAGAAGATATGGCTGTCGCTTTCTTGACCTGACCAAAAAAGAGCGCAACAAGACCACATCTCCCACTTGGGCTGAGGGTAGAGTGGCACGCCAGTGTTTGAAGGTCTCCACGGTCGTTGAGGCGCCTGCATCCATGCTTGGGTCGGTGATCTTGAAAACAGTGAAGTGATCTCGGGGACCGCCTTTGGCCTGTTGGGGCTTGCTAGTCTCATCAACGACGACCGCCATGACATCGACGGTGTTGCTGCCGTATGACTGGCTCGAGGCATTGAGCTTCTCGCTGATGTTGGATAGCGGGGTGTAGTAAGACAGTTGAGTGACCGCACCGTTGCTCTTACGGCGATTTGGGCTGACCTTGAGCGGACCCTCATCACTATCTGCCTTGGCTTGAGCTTCCACCTGAGGATCCGTTTCAAATTCCAGGCGAGAGGAACGTCTAGGTGAGAACCAATTCGAGATCACCGCTGGAACAGCACTAATGCGAGACGTCATCGACCTTCCAGGTAGCGTCTTGGGCTGCGCACTGTCATCAACATGAAAAGATGGGCTTGCAAGGGCTACCTCGTCTTTCATGTCATGAGGTGCGACATGAAGTTTTGCAGTGGTCCCTGCACGTTTTTTGGATGAGCGTGTGACTGGCGCCGTTGCGACAGATCCAACCGAATTGCGGTCCGCGGAAAGCCCATTGTCATCGGGTGCTGCAATCGAGCGACTATCTGTCAGAACTTGAGAACCATTCTCAGCCTGCGACTTCCTAGGAGATCGCCGCACGGGCGTCTTTGTCTTCGGACTACGCAAGCTCTTCTTGGTGGCAGCAGTCTCTTGGCTTCTCTGGGTACGTGGCGGCGGTGGTGTTATCGGGCGGTCCAGTGAAGACTCTCTGGTGATAGGCTTATGAAGCATCGTGGTCGATTCTTCGTGCGATACTACCTGCTGCGATCCATGCGATTGAGCCTGCGACTTGCGCGGTGATCTTCTGGCGGGAGCTTTCTTCTCTGATGACTGAGGACCCTCTACTAGAGCGCCCCGTTGACTGCTGCGGGTCTGCCTGGGGGAAGTCGACGGCGGCTCCTCCGGCTGGCTAGCATCTACGGTCTCAGTAGCTGACTTCACTACCATTCGAAGACCTTGTCCAGCCAATGAGTCGCGCTGCGTAAGCTCCGGAGTAGGTGTTAGCACGCCCTGGGCACTTTCGAACGGGAGCTGAGTTTCAAATGGCTGCGACGCCAAGCGATGTGGGTCTTCTAGGCTGATTGGAAAAGTTGAGCGTGGACCGAGGCGATGAGACGAGTGATGATCTTCTTGTTGAGACCCGTCCGCTGCAGGTGCCAAGTCCTCATTATAGACGGAGCCTCGATCGGTAGCGACCTCCCCTTGTGAGATTCGGCTTTCTGTGAACTGTGCTGTCTCACGTAGTGACCTCACATCCGTCGCAAGATCCTCACTCGGTGGAGGCGCAGACTGCGAACTCTCGAAGCTAGACCCTGGAACAAGATCCGGCTGCCGTTGCGGGTATTGAGTAGGAGAACCACCAATGAAGGAGCTGCGCAACTGCCCATCTTGCATCACCACGTTGTGAGTGATCTGTTCAGATCTGACCTCAGATGGCTGAGCTTGTCGCTTAGGAGCGGTGTTCTCGAAGATAGCTTGATCTTGAAGTGTCTCGTTAAGCTCGATAGGATTGAGGGACGGAGCTTGAGCGTCAGGATCAACATATGACCCAGCTCCAACCATCGTCATTTGAGAATCGTTTGCAGGCAAGCTGTCTTGCACCGGCATTTCCTCGTCCTCAGGTCTCGTGACGCGTTCTCGCTGTGTGGCGTTTGTCTGACGATCGTCACTGTTATCTGTAGCCACGGAAGTCGCCGACTGAAATGACAAATTTTGATTATACACATCGTCGAGCACAGTCGTGGTCTGTTGAGTGGCATTGCCTTCAAAATCTTGCCCATGCATTGGATCGTCAAAGAAGTTAGGTTGTCCTTGGAATACGCCCACGGACTCGTCGTGCGACGTGTCCGGTACGATGGTGTCATACTCGTCCATGTAAGGAGTCGCAATCTCCGAGCGGCCATCCAGAGTAGTTTGCGTCGTGTCAAGCATGTCGGACTGAAGCATACTACCTTGCGAGATCTGCGTAATGCTTTCCTGTCCCGGATTTCTCGGCTGCTCAGCTTGTGCAAGAAGACGTTCGAGGTCTTGCTGATGGTCAATGGCTCCACCGTCTCGGGCGTCGCCGACGCTGGCACCAGCGTGATTCATAGGCGCTCGTGTCGATGGAGACCCTGATGAAGGGCTTATTGGCTGGCTTCGCTCCGCGGCCGTTTTTCGAACAGTTGCTGTGCCAGCAAGTTCTTCACCTTCTTCATCAGAACTGTCCCCAAGGTCAACGACTTCAACCTGCGATGGCCTTGGAGCAGAGTCTTCGGATGTCGTCTGGCGCGGTTCAGAGGCCATGGCAGCTGCCAAGCTGGGGTTGATCGCAACGCCATCCGGCACAGGATCTTCTGCTTCAAGCCTGTCTTGTTCGACTGTTTTGTGACTGCCGGAACCTTGCAAGCGGTCTATTGGAGTCTCTTCGATCATAGATGATCGCTCTGCCAGAACTTTCTCCTTTTCGTCTCCTTCATACGTCTTTGGCGCTGCATTGTGAACAGCTTCGAGGAGTGATCCATCCGCCACATCACCTAGCGGCGAAGTCTGCCCAGTCTCCTCAGTGGCAGCGGTCGGTTCGACAAGAGCATCAGTGGGGTCGTCTTTCATGTCGCACTTTGGAATAGTGCCTTCACTGGAGGTAAAAGTATCTGCTTCAATTCGCGGCTCACTGAGGATATCTGCAGGAGCCGAATACTCTTGAGTGGAGCTTTGCGTGAGCCCTGCCGTAGCGCGAGTAGGCACTGGCATCTGCTTTGCTTGCACGGAGAACAACATTGCTGATGAATGGCTAGTCAGGCTTTGTGTCTCTGCGATGGTCGCGCGAGCGGGCACTGGCATCTGCTTCCCCCGTGTAGAGATTGTGGACGATGTTGCGTCGGCCTCGGCAGTTTGAGTGTCTGCGATAGTAGCAAAAGCCGGTACTGGCATCTCTATCGGCGCTGTGTCTGCAGTTGCCTCCATCAACGTAGCAGCTTGGCTCTGAGTCTCCTCAGCTTTTTGGCGCGCTGGATCAGGCCCACTGATCAGCTGAATTTCGTCAATAGACATGCCTGCAGCGGCGAAACGATCCATGGCCATGCGAGAAACGCCACTGTTAGACGAGGCTGGTGTCGGTGTTCCCAAATCTGGCAAAGGCGGCTGCGATTTCTCAGGTGAAGGCGACTTTGCGAAGCCGAACAGACTGCTGTATGTTCTCTTCATGATTCGGTCCCGCTCAGATTGTGGCGTCGACGTGCGCACTTTTGATGAATCTGCAGCGCCATCCAGACTCAACAGACCAGCCGGTGGTTGAGCAGGAGTCTGCGTAGCAGCCCGAGCTTTTGCATCTGCCTGGTTTCGTTGCTGATCAAATGTGCTAGAGAGCGCGTCGCCGAGCTGCGACAATTTGATCGTATTATCACCTCTCGCGGACGTGACCGATGGCGCTGGCGTTCTCGACCAACCTGGCACCCTGGCCATAGCTCGCTCTTGCTCTTTCTCTTGCTGATTCGAAGGTTGCGCATCTTCAGGGGGTCCCGTCGAACCCGATGAAACCTCAATGAACGGCGGCTCTATTGGGGGCTGGTCATCGATATGTTCCACATCATCGTCATCGCTGTCCACCAGCTGGCTGTCGCCCTCGCTTGCTTCTACATCGGAGCCCTCGGAGTCAGGCGGCTGGCCCATGTCTTCAATCACTTCTTCAACATCGTCAGCATGGACTTGATCCCCTTCGTCTGATACCGATGCATCATCACCGCGTGCAGCCTGTTCTCGTTCTGCGTCTTCCTGTCGTGTATATTGAGTGTACATCTCTTCATCTTCTTCAGTGTCAGATCCATACTTAGGGTCCGGGGCCCTGTGGCTCCGAGTGTGCCCGTCGTCGTGCACATTATCCATATCGTCATTATACTCATCACTCTCGGAAGGTTGGAAAACACCAGAGGCCTGCTCTGGCGGAACAGTGGAAGCTATACTGCTTGAATAGGATGGCTGACCAAGAAGCACGGGGAAGTGACGCTCGTCCTCGTCCTCGTCCTCGTCAACGGCATCGATGAGATCTTGCGAGGCCTCTGCATGAAGTGGTAAATGCCCACTGGGCTCAATGACCTCTGCGTCCTGTCCATGGGACACCGCCTCTGCAGCGCGACTGGCACCTTGGCGCTCGTCGGGATCAGCTGCCGGACTGGTCCCACCAGTGTGCAGCTGTTTGGCCTCAGCCGGGAAAGGCGAAGGTAGCGGTAAAGCAGACGAAGGCACCGGCTGCAGCTTCGGCGTGTGAGGCCCAGTGACTGGGTCGCTTGAGGCTTGTTGAGTACGCATGTCCGGTACCGATGGACTCTCGGGCATCTCCAGCTGTGGGAGCGGTGGTGGCGCCATGGCAAGTGTGCTCGTCGCAACTGCGTGAACAGTCTGCTGGTTTGGGAGCACATGTAATTGAGGCGCGGAATGCCCGTTCGTATGTGCCTCATCCTCGCGATCTGATAGCGGCATTGGATCATCCTGTACTGCTACCACGGTGCCCGGTGTCTTCTGGTTAGCAGCATCGACGACAGTAGCCATAGGCACATCATCTTTCTCGGGACTTGGGGTCCCGTGCGCAACTTTCCACTTGCCAACACCACCAAAGCTGATCCTCTGCTTCTTCCGCGGATGCGCCAACTCCGACTCCCACTCGCGGTCCACATCAGCAAGAGAATCCCATGATGTCGTAGTCACTCCAGACAGTCTCATGCGCCTAACAAAAGCCGGGCTGGAGTAGATGGGCACCACATCTGCGCCTCCCAGGCTCGATCGGAGGGACGATGGGAGTGGTGGAGCGGGGGTTATATTGGTCTCGCGCTCCTTGGGAGGAGGAGGTGGTGGTGTTGTCTCGTTGACGGCTATGCTGGCATCGATCTGTTCGCCATGCGCCTTCTTCACGAGTCTGAGAGCCAGCTCCCCTCTGAATAACAGCTCGCCGTCGACACTCTTCCCCGGCGTGAGCACATCGCTTGCTTCCACTACCCATGTAGCTCCTCGCAGATCCAAAACAAGTTCATCGCCAATGCCGACTTGGCCCTTTGCGACCGCTTGCGCACTTGCGCCCTGGAAGCGAACTCGAATTTGTCCTCGGTGCTTCCTCAAGCGAAAGTCCGGTTCTGCCAGAAGCAAGGCACATTGCTTCGTGGACGAGCTGTACGGCCAGAGGAGCGACACAATTGCTCGGATCGACTTGTCGGCTGGCGGAGACTCGCGGGGGGAGAGCGATGCGATTGAGATGGTCGCCATCGTTGGGCGGGAACTAGACGGCGATGTACATTCGTATCGTCATCGTCGACGCTGCTCACACCATCTCACAGCTATTCGTACAGAAGCGCACATGTAGGAGTAGTCGATTGCGTGGAACAGGTAGAACTAATCACGAAGTCACGTTCGCGCCGGCCCAAGCTTCAGCTTCCGACGAGGGAGATGTTTGGGGGAGGTGAAAGCCATTCACGCGGTGATCCGACGTTAACACCCGCTGTAATTGGCGATTCGAACATCATTTGACTCCATATACCAGTAGTCCACAAGACATAACGACTGCACGACTGTACTGTACTGTACTGTACTGTTCATCATCATTCTCGCCTTCATAATGGGACCGGACCGTCCCTCCTTCTCCACGGAAATCCTCCGGAAGCGACGGGATTGATCATCACACCGGCCGTACCCGTACGTGAGAAGCATCTGAGGAGATAGGCCACCACACCATTCGACTATCGGAAAAGCAACTAGCAATAGATCCGCAGCATTCTGTTGTCACAGGGACGATATTGAAAGTACCGTTTCTAGAACACGTGCAGCCTTGAGTCGATGGCCCTTTGACCTGCTATAAGCGAGCTGTGTCCCTATCGACCCGACGAATCCTTGGCGCTCCCTTCCGTCACATTTCTTCGCTTCCGATAGTTCTGGTCCTTCTGGAGGTAACCCCCCCCCCCCCCGGGGGCCCCTCACCGTTCTTTGTTCACTCATGGATTCACCATCTCAATCGCAACCGCCTCGACCGGGAAAAAGACGACGGACTGATCGTGTCACGGCCGCTTGTGACTTCTGCAAACTGCGCAAGGTCAAGTGTGATGGCGCGTTGCCTTGCGGATATTGTCAGCGGAAGAAACGTGCAGATACGTGCGCGTTTTCTGGCCCCAAGCAGAAGCAGGCACATTCCACTGCAAACACGCCGGCTCACAATGATCCACCGCCCGACGGACGGAGCATGTCGCAGCCACCGCGAGCCAGACAACGGAGTGATCCTACATCTCTCCGACAGAGACTCCAAGGCGACGACGACATAGCTCGTATTGGCCCTTCTCTGTCACCCACGATCAGTAGAGACGATCATCACGAAGTATGTCATTTCGAGTGAAGGTCACCTATGAAGGAACGCACGCCTCACTCACGAAGCCTGCTGAGGTTCATCCTCACTAGCATAGCTGACCTGTTTGCCAGGATACTGATGTACCTCTAGAAGCTCGCCTTCTTCGCGATGCACAAGGAAAAGTCATATTCATTGGCGACTGTGCTCCACTTTCATTCTTACAGACTGTCAGACATCTCGTTGCGAGTGAAGTTGACCCGAATGGCATTTCCAACCAGCTGTCCCGAGACGCCATTGTCGAGGTCGCGGCTCAAAGGCCACAAGACGCCGAATCTGGCGGCTTTGCACAAATCCATTCGCATGAGGTACACGAACTCGTCACAGCATATTCAGTCGCCACCTGCGGTTTGATTGATCTGTTCGATAAAGGTCAGCTCGAAGCCGAGCTCAAGTCTTGGGCAGCTGGCGATCGCACTGCTATTGCTGCGGCCACCCGAGCTGCGTACTACCTTGTTGCTGCGATAGGAGTGCAGGAGAATGACGCGAGCAAGGCGGACGTGTGGTTCTGCCATGCTAGGGACCTCCTCTTAGGTAATCTTACCAACAGCATGAGCGTCGCGACTGTGCAAGGCTTTGCATTGGTGGCTGTATATATGCTCAGAGCCTTCCAGCCTAACGGGGCCTATCTATACTTCTCCCTAGCAGCTCGGACTTCGTATGCCATCGGATTACACAGGACGGAAGTGAACGCATCCACTGCCATGCCAGGCGAGAGGTGAGCCGTCTCAGTTCAACTGACCAGCAGAAGCTGACTACATACGCAGAGACAGAATCTGGAAGAGCTTACGGGTAGTAGACATGCTGATTAGCAACATGCTCGGGCGTCCACCATCTACCTCAGATGTCGATTGCACAGTCAAGTACAGCACCCAAGATGCAGTCGACAAAGATGCTCATCTGTTCCTGGACGCCAGCGTACAGATCTTCATGATCATTGAGCGCGTCGTTGTCGAAGTGTATTCGCGAAAACGTATCTCTTTGCGCATCGCCAACTTCGTGTCCCATCAACTCAAAGGATGGGCCGGCCAATGGGTACGACAGCTAACGGCCATTGTCAACGCTTGTGCCGCGGAGCCAGCAAACCAAGAAAGCATTGTTGGGGCATGCCAAACGCTCTCCTCTTACTACTACAGCATCATGCTTTTGACGAGACCTTTCTTGATATACGAGCTCTACGAGTATCTGGGTGCAACGATGCGAGGACAAAGCTCGCGCGCAGAAAATCAGCAAAAGAGAAAGTTCGCAGATGCTGCGCTTGATGCCGCGGCTGCTTTTGTTGAGGTCTTGCACAAAGTCCTTGCAGCTGGTAGGATGCCTTGCAGGATGCCTCTAGTCGTGTAAGTTCGCTCTAAGATTTGGGTGAAGTGATTGCTGACCAAGACAGCTCATGGCTCTTCACCGCTGCTTTGGTGCTGGCTGTGGGCATAGTCGGTCGTTCAGGACTAGTGTTCGAAGAGAATTGCAACACCTCGATCAAATGCTTGGACTTCTTCGCTAGCATCGACCCCCATGCCCAGCAGTACGCTGCAACGGTGAGAGCTATCATGGCAACGACTGTGAATCATGTGAAGAACCGTGAAAAGCATTTGCACCTGCAACGCAAGCAGGCATCTTCGGAGCTGTTTGGCCTACTATGTGCAGATCCGGAAGACTGCAATGCCCGAGGCGAGCCCTCGGAAGTAACGGCAATCGACCAAGGCTTGTCTTCGGAAGGCCCGAGGCCACAGACTGCGGATGGTCCATCTGGTGGTCCCTGGACGTACTACGACGCCGATTTCTTCGCGCTGCCGTGGCTCAATGAGAACGACGAAGGCCTTCAAGACTTTCTCCAGCCCGGTCGGCAGACTCTTGATGGCGCGTTAGCCGACATTCCTCTGTTCCCAATTTATGATCATATGACTGGTCCGTTTGAGTAGCACTGAAACCATAGCACGAGGAGGCGCTCTGCCACGATGCAACCCGCTCCTGGGCTCGAAAACTTGCCGCCCATACTGTACGGTACTATCACTCCACGCGGAAGCTCCCTCGGCAACGCGCCCATGGCAGATAATGTCGATTGCTAGTGACTACGCGGAGTCCTGGTCATCTCACAACGGCGGCTTCATTGGTTTCATCTCTCGAGGTCCTCAAGAAAGGAATGAGCTTGGTGCCACCAGTTCCGACCAGCTCTTGCGTCGCGGCGGAGCAAGATGCCAGTTTTGTCGAACTGGTCGCCAAATCTTTGCGGCCAGTGCTCTGTGCCGGCTTGCCCATCCGCGCCGGGAGAATGATATATCTCGTCACCAACTGGATGTGCTTGTCCCGGAAAAGGCTCAGACCTGCTACGGCATTGTTGTATGCTGTCATGAGCTCCGTGTTCTCCTTGTGGCTGTGGACATACGATCGTATGTTGGAGATGGCTTCGATGTCGTCCAAGAATCTTGCGTGTGGTCCTGGCATGTACCTCCTCATCTCGGCATGGAAGCCTTCACACCGTTCATGGTTCACACCAAGCGCAGCGTCGAAGAACTGCAACAGTGAGCTTTGGCCATTGCTGCCACCACGGTACTTGCGCCACGATCCTTTGCCGTCGCCCTCGTCGTAGAAGACACCGTGCGGCAATCCAGCAGCCTCCATGTTCATACTCCCTGCAAGGAACGGACGAATCCTGTGGTAGAATATCTGTGGCCTGCAACGCTCGTCCATCCTTTCGAGGAGCCGGCCAATGTCCACAATGCTGTCGCGGAAGTACTCGAGGCTGTCGATCATGGTTGCAACGTCTTCCCGCTCGACCGACTCCATCGCAAGCAACATTCTCTTGATAATCGGACCCGCCCGAGCCTCCATGGCATTTGAGATGATGAAGAACCACGACTCGTCATCCGTGCCGGTTTGTGTGAGTTGGGCTACAAGGTTCTCGGGTTGTGTTAGGTCGGTGCACCCATTCAGTGCTTTGTAGTTCCACAGATTCAGCGCCGCGTATGTCGCTATGGGATGCACTTCTAAGTGGTCGGCAGATGCCAAGAAGGGGATTGAGATTGCGGGTGGGAGACGCTAGGCTGGTCAGCATATTGACACGACCGCTAATCGAGAGAAGACGCGACTGACATCAGCAGGTTCCGGACCTTGCCATACATACGCCTGCGTAAGGATGGCTAGCATGCAATACGCTCGCTGCCATTCTGGCTCGCTTTCGAGATGTGCTGTGTCGAGGACTGGAAGTCTGTCTACATGTTCTCGGACCAACTTCGTTTCTACCAGCCTAGGTAAATCCTCAACAATGCTCTCCCACGGCTGGTAGTAGTCGTTGGGTAACCGACTCAGAGGGATCTCTGCAGGAAGGAAACCGTTATCTGAGATACCGTAAGAGGCCAAGGCTGCTGGTGAGGGAAGCACATCGATCTTGGATGGACTCATAATTGCTGTAGAGGTTTAGAAGGGGAATGGTCGGTAGTGATGGATGAGAGAGTTTGCGTAGTCGGCATCTCGCGGCGTCTTCCATTGATTATAAGTCGCTACGAGCGAGGCTCCACTCCGGCCTGGCAGATCAAACAATTGCACCATTGTTCAGTGAGACGTGACGGATGCCGTAGAGATGCTCCCGTCAGTGTTCCGTGTCGGAATCAGATGTCAGACAATGAACGTATCAGCGATCGTTCCGACAAATGCACTGACCGTGCCGTGCCGAACAGGGCAAGCCGGACTTCGATCCGCCACTCGGCGTCTTTCTTCATCTCCACCTCCGTCAACCCAGCAAAAATCCAGGTGGCGGAAGCTGTTGGGCGAAGATACCGTCGGATGGTGATGCATCAAGCTCTTCGAAGACGTAACATAAAGGAGTGCTTCTCTCACGCCACACATCTTCCTTCAGCACACAGACACAGCACTCACGACTGACGAATATCACCTCACATCACCTCACTCCCTCTCAATCCCTTTCACTCCCTCTCACTCCCTATCACAATGGACACACAGAACGCTATCAGCCAGCTCCGTGATGGAAAGAAGCCCGCTTGGCCAGAAAATGCGGCTTCTTACGACTTCGCACAAACCTTGGACAACAGCACGACCACTTTCAGAGATCAATTCAGGATACCAACGAGAGCACAGCTCAAGCGAACAAGCATTGTGGACGACGAGAAGACAAAGGCGCCGGCAGAGAAGCCAGAAGACTCCAGCATATACTTCTGTGGCAACTCACTTGGTCTTCAGCCAAAGGCAGTCTCTGAGTACCTCAACGCGTACTTGCAAACATGGGGCTCAATCGCTGTCAATGGCCACTTCAATCAGCTCGAAGATTCGCCTTTAGTGCCATACCAGGACATGGCTGGAGACTGTGCACGGAAAAGTGCTGACATCATGGGAGCTTCGCCGCAGGAGATTGTCATCATGAACACACTGACGGTTAACCTGCATCTGATGATGGCTGCCTTCTACCGACCCACCGAGAAGAAGCACAAAATCATGTTAGAGTGGCGACCATTTCCTAGCGATTACGTAAGTGTGTTCTCACTTGCGCAGCATGACCTTTGACTGACAGAAAGATAGTACGCGATCGAGTCTCAAATCGAATGGCACGGCCTCAAGCCAGAAGATTCCATGCTCAAAGTCCAGCCAGACGACAACTACCTCATCACCACCGCTCACGTTACATCTCTGATCGACAAGCACGCTGATGAACTCGCTTTGATTCTCCTCCCAGGCATTCAGTACTACAGTGGTCAACTCCTCGACATCCCAACAATCACCAAACATGCACACGACCGCGGCATCACCATTGGCTGGGATCTGGCGCACGCAGCAGGTAACGTTGAGCTCAAGCTTCACGAGTGGGATGTCGACTTCGCTTGCTGGTGTACCTACAAGTACATGAACGCTGGAGCTGGATCTATCGCTGGCGCCTTCGTGCACGAGAAGCACGGCAACAGCGCAGAGAATAGGGCGTTGAAGGGCTGGTATGGCCACGAGAAGTCTTCTCGCTTCCTTATGGACAATAAGTTCGTGCCTACACCTGGAGCCCAGGGCTTCCAACTCTCAAATCCTTCGATGGTGGACCTTACATGTCTCTCCGCTTCGCTCTCAGTCTTCAACAAAACGTCCATGGCAGACCTACGATCAAAGTCGCTGCTACTCACAGCATACGCCGAGCACCTCCTCGACCAAATCGCCGAGCGGAATTTCGATGGATCGTGGCCCTTCGAGATCATCACTCCTTCGAATCCACTTCGACGTGGTGCGCAGTTGAGTGTGCTGCTACGTGAGGAGCTGATGGAGGAAGTCAGCAAGTCGCTAGAGGCTGCTGGGGTCATCTGCGACAAGCGCAAGCCTGGATGCATCAGAGTGGCGCCTGCACCGCTTTACAACACTTTCACCGATATTCAGCGATTCATGGAGACTTTCGAGAAGGCATTGAAACCGCAGGTCCAGCCGAAAGCTCAGCCAGGTGAGAGTATCGAGGCGCGGCTATGAGAGCGAGGGAAAGTCCTTGATCAGCAGATCAGGCGGCCAACCAATTCCCCATACGAACGAGCACAACACAGCTCCTGACTTCCAGTTTCGATCGTCTATCGCCGACAGTGAGCAGCAGCATCGTTGAAGTGCGAGCGAGAGGCAGCAGAGCAGCCACCAGACGACGGGCGAAACAGTCGAAGCGCGTCGTTGGGCCGGCTTTTCGCGGCATATGAGTATGATGATTATCATGAAAAAGGGTTCTAGAGTCGTAATGATGTATCCAACGACATTTTATCACCTCGTCGCCGCTACCGCTTTCGGAAGTCATGATGTCACTTTTTAAAAAAGCTTCGCTCTCGCTCTCCGAGTTCGCCCAGCTTCGTGGCAAACGTGGTCCTAACGATTTCGACGTCAGATCATTGACATCGGTGGTGCACGCGCATCGATTTGCGGGAGTAGAATTTCTTTAAGGCGTTCGGGCGCAGTCATGAATTACGGTAGACAATACCCACCCAGGCTTGGGCTGATCATAGCTGCACTGACACGTTTCCCACAGATGCCCTTGTCGAGACCGTGGTAGATGGTGGCTACCTACCTGAATTCCTGCTTCGGCAGGGCATCAGAAGCCAGCTGCGACAGCGCATTGAACTAATCAAGTCGACGAGTCTGGCTGACAGCTATGCCACGAAGATGAAGTATGTTGATCTCCTGCGGAGCAGACCCATCGCAGTGGAGACTGCCGCGGCGAACGAGCAGCACTACGAGGTCGGCACTGGTGTACTATCGGCATGCCTTGGTCCCCGGATGAAGTATAGTTGCTGCCTGTATCCCAAAGGCACCGAGACTCTGGCACAAGCGGAGATTGCTATGCTGGAAAGCTATGTCGAGAAGGCACAGGTGCAAGATGGCATGCGGATCTTTGACTTGGGTTGTGGTTGGGGGTCTTTGAGTCTGTATCTGGCTGAAGTCTTGCCAAAGTCGCAAGTCACGGCATTCTCCAACTCGAGGACGCAGAAGGAGTATATTGACGCGCAAGCTAAGCAGAAGGGTTTGACGAACTTGGAAGTGGTGACTGGTGACATCGCAACTTATGATTTCAGAGGGACGCCACTTGAAGAGAAGTTCGACCGTGTTTTGTCCATCGAGCTTTTCGAGCACATGAAGAACTACGAGCTCCTACTTGCGAAAGTGAGCACATTGCTCAAACCGAGAGGCAAGCTCTTCGTCCACTACTTCGCGCACAAGAACTCGCCCTACGACTTTGAGAGTGGCTGGATGACGACGCATTTCTTCACAGGCGGGACCATGCCGTCAGCGGATCTGCTGCACTTCTTTCAACGGAACTTGAAATTGGAGAGGCAGTGGTGGGTGAGCGGCAAGCACTATGCCAAGACGTGTGAGGACTGGCTGTCCAAGATGAATGCTAGCAAGAAGCAGATCTGGCCACATTTGGAGGAGACCTACGGGAAGACTGATACCGCGAAATGGTTCTATCGCTGGCAGGTGTTCTATCTTGCTTGTGCTGAGCTGTTTGCGTGGAATGGTGGTGAAGAGTGGGGCGTTTGCCATTATCTATTTGAAAAGCCTGCCAGCGCATAGGCAACATTCGCGGAAGCTGTCAAGACTGCCTGAGGACTGAATCTCTCTAGGCTGCCGATCCATCAGGATCTTGGATTACCTCAGCCACGTCCAACACCTCGTCTCCGAGCCTTGGAAACTGCGGCTCTGCTGCCTTCCTCGACTGATTCTCTATTCCTTCAAGCCACATCGCCACACCATATTGGACCTGGCTGTCGCTCGCAATCAATGAGAGCGCTGTCATCACGAATATGCCCCAGAAGAAGCACCAGAGCAGGTCCGCGCCAGCCTCGAAGAAAATTCGCTTTTGAGCTTGGACAAGGATGAAAGCTAGCAAAGACGCAAGGGGACTAGTACTGAAGAGTGTCACCAAGAATCGGGTGAGAAACTGCCGCAGGATATCAGCAGTGGCTTAGGTAGTAAGTCATAAACTCGGAGACGACTTAACCAATACGATAGATGCTTCTATATCTGCAATGGCTATCTCCAATAGAATGCCGACACCAACAGATAGTCCAACGATACCATCCATAAAGAGCCAATTGTGCAATGCAGAGCCCATTCCAGGAACGTGTTTCATCGACTCAAAGATTAACTTCTAATCTCACCCTGGGCAATCCATATCTCGATCAATTCCTGCTTACGATCACCACCATCGCCAAAGTCAGCTTTCTCCCTCGGTGGCAAAGGTGCTTCTACTACTCGGGCTCGGCCTGGTAAGATTCTCTCGAGCCAGAGTTGCCAGTAGTACATCAGTGGACCCATCAACGCCAGGATAAACAGTCCTTGCGGCAGCGTCTTCCGGTAAAAGTATTCACCAGTAATCGATATGCTGGACGCGTCGTTGCACGCGAGGTGATCTGCTGTTGCGTTGAGAAAAGTGGTCGCATTGCTAATCGTTACGTGAATTTCGGCTGTGCTGTGGCATTTTCCGTTCTCTTCACAGCATTTGTAATTTCATCAAGCCATGGATTGATGTTTCCAGCGTTGTCGAAGGCACTGTTGACAAGATGGTGCGATATGAATGGAGGACAAACGGCAGAGGATGACTTCCTGAACCACAGCCGGTAGCATTCTGGAGTGCGCGATTTGGAGTATTGGGGACCCTCGAAAGGACACGAATACAGCTGTGTCAAATACTGGGACAGGTCAAAATATGTACACATGACTTCGCGGAATGCTGCTGAAGCTCGAAGGATCCGAGTCCAATCGCACAGCCACTTCTGGTGCTGGCGGTGCCACCTGTGCCGCAGCATCGTAAACCTGCCCGATATGCAGATCGTGGTTCAAGGTCCAATCGCATTCGAGGTCTTGGCTGTGTTGTTTGTCTGTAGGCGGGCCAGATGGGCACCATGTCCGCGGCCATGAGGGCATGTTCTCAAAACACCGTAGCCCGCAAAAAGACTGACGGTCCCGATAAAAGTTGAAGGGTGAAGAGACAAACATTAATGGAAGTGATGCGTCGAGGAAAGGTCAGCAGAACCCTTGTCATACACCAAAAAGCTTGGATGCAATTGGCTCCGAGCCGTGCCACGTGCTTAGAGACATCGACCTCTTGGTGGTCATCTCAACATTTTTCACCAATGTCTTGGACACATCGTCGCCTATCCCCAGTATGCCTGAGCATACACAGCATCCAGCGCCTGACCGGGGCTCGGAGCGACCAGTCGGCAAGCCCAAGGTGAAAGCCTCCGATTATGAAAATGCTCCCAAACCCGAACCTGTCAGGCTGGAAGCAAGACCATTTACTTGGCTTGATCCCGGGACATGGTCGACTTCGATGAAGTTTTTCCCAGGCTATGTGGTCTTGGTAGCCATCTTCATTGCGGTCTACTACAACCACTTTACCGATCCTACGATCGATCTCTCGTCCTTCGAGACATGTACCGGAAGCTTCAACTATTCCTTTCGGATCAATGCTGCGATGACGCAAGCTCACAGGCATTCTATTCATAGCTGGGAGATTGGATACGCATATGAAGCGACACAACAGATCTACAATCCAGAGCGATCAGTATTCGGACCGGACCCATTTCCTGGTGGTAGAGTACCGAAGCTGGGCTTGAGGCTGGACGAGGCCTCGCTGTACATCGAACCGAAGCTCAAGACTGACGGCAGAACTCTTTTCGATGGAGGCAATGAAGCCGTTTCAGATCCTGCTAGTCTTGGCGTGGCAGCTGTGCAATTGTCGCACCCGCTGTACCGCAAGAAGTATATTGCCGCTGCAGCGAGGCAGAAGGATTTCCTCCTCAAAGAAGCGCCAAGATACAGCAACGGTGCTATCAGTCACCGCATGGAGCAAACAGAGCTTTGGTCTGATGCTGTCGCAATGGTACCGCCTTTCTTGGCGTACTACGGCGTGGCCACGAATGATCAGGACTTGGTCAAGGAAGCTGTGCGACAAATTAGTCTCTACCGCAGCATCCTTGCCATCAGTAGTGGACCTCAGCAAGGTTTGTGGAGGCATATTGCTGGGCCATCTGAATTCATCGACAACGGTGCGTGGTCGACCGGGAATGCTTGGGCTGCGTACGGCATGGCGCGTGTCCGCGCGACCATCGCAGCGTGGCCGCGAAGCAAAGAGGCTATGGCCAAAGAAATCAACGATCTGGACATGTGGATCTCAGAAATCCTGGGAGGTGTGGCGCGAGCTGACGATGAAAGCTCCGGGCTGCTTAGGAATTATCTTGGTGAGATCAGTTGGAGCGGCGAGACCTCTGGCACTTCGCTGCTAGCTGCAACAGCATACCGGATGGCCATTGCTCGACCAGACGTATTCGCAAAGCCTGCGCTCCTTGACTGGGCACATCGTAAGCGTCAAGCGGTCCTCAAGAGGATCGACGAGAGTGGCGTAACGAGACCCGCCCAGAACCCACTACAGCACAACTCCAGAACGCCTTTCAATGGCATCAGCGCGGAAGGAGAAAGCTTCCTGCTTCTGCTTGGCACCGCATGGCGCGACTGCGTCTGCACTGACACCGGCAACTGTCTGGCGACATACGCCCAAGAGACCGGCCAGGATCCCCACGCAGATATGTCTTTACGCGAGGCTGTCGACTCACTAACAGCTGCCATCGCCAATCCTTTCGCGTCTAGATGGCAGACCGTCAAGCAGTACTTTGCAGCGCCCTGAGCAACGACTACCGGAACTATACCCACTCTGCACACTGCTAGAAGGGCCAAGAAGGCTCAATGCCACATAATGAAGCATCTGCGTTGAGTGGCTCAGTACGATCCTGAACGAGGCACGATTTCGCGGGAACGCCTCCCGGTCTCCGGGTGAAACCCCGAAGTACGAGCTTGCAAAAAGTGTGAAGAGCTTGGCCTCCAAAGAACCTAGAGTGTATCAAGAGGATCGGATTCGAGATTCGAGATGTGTCGACTACATAGGGCACACCATCTAAATCTTCTGGCCGCCGTTCGGCAATTTCACACGGAACGCCACATAAGGCTTCTTCCTCCGATCAAGCAGCGGCGGTCCCTGGCCTGGGTAGATGGCGTTGAGGTAGTTGAGTTGATTCGAAGTAAAATAGAGGTAGCCATCTGACGTGATGCTCATCGTATCGACCTGGAATTTTACAGTCAGTACTCGGGGAAGCTCCGTCAACTTCCTTTTGCACTCACCCAATTGATTCTCGGATCCCTGACGAAGACTGTTGCAAACGTCGTTGCTGGGTTATACATCGAGATCGCATCTTGCTCCACGTTACCCAGCGTACACAATCCCGTTCGTATCAGTCTCCATGCCATCGCTGATTCCCTTTTCTCCAAGATTCTTCACCTGTCCCTGTGCCCTGGTAAAGGTTCCCGCGCTCGTGTCTCGCAGATTTGCCGTTGGCACAGAATACAGGAACCTTCCGCCAATGACGGAGAAGTACAAGGTGTTCATGTCTGGCGAGATTGCAATACCGTCGGCTCCAAACGTGATGTACCCAGGCTTGAGGGCTTGAGCAGCGCTGGCGACTTGGTACATTGGCTCGCCGTAGACGAAGGGAACACTGCCGTAGATGGCGTTGGTCTCTTTGAATGGCATGCGTGTTCCCTTGCCACTAGTGAGGTCGACGTAAACGATAGCGTTGCCACCCTCGAGAGAGGATTCGGTGAGGTAGGCGGCGTTTCTGGCGCGGTCGATGCGGACGTCTATCACTTGTCAGATCATTTCTGTAATCGTTCGAGAACTGGCAGCTTACCGTTGAGGTACGAAGTTGGCTTGACAAGATCAGTGCCAAAGATGATGGTATTCACAATCTGGTTCGTTGTTAGGTCAATATTGACGAGTTTTGGACCACCAGGCACGGTGGCGGGAAGCATAGGGGAAGCAAGATTGCTCAAATCCTGCACACGACCAGTATCCAAAATCCATAATGTATCCTTCGAATCGATGACCACGCTCTGGACACCCAGCAAATGGTTGGGATCGCCCTTGGTCACAGCAGGCAACGACAGCCTGTTGACAGCTTCACCAGGCGACTGGTTGTAAGTTCTGTTGGGATACGGCGTCTCTGTGTCGATTCCAGTCAACTCCTGGACTTGGACAACATTGTCGAGGCCATTGTATGTGTTCATGATATCAAGACCAGCTGGGCAGCAAGCAAATTCCTGCCTGTTGCGGACACTGCTATTCCTGTCGGCCATTGTCCTCCGAAGTAGTGGACAATCTCGAGTGCTGGGCCTGATGTGAGAGGGTCGGTGCGAATGTCTGAAGGTGAGTAGCTGGTGGCGAAATGGAGCAATGCCAGACTCGCCAGGAATTGTTTCGCAATCATGGCCATCTTGAGGTTGAAACAAATGTCTAAGACCGGTCACGAGCATTCGCATGTAGGTGTAGAAATGTTCCCCTTCTGGGCCTCGGCATTGCTATCAGCTCTGTGGCGATCATCTGTAGACCCACCGGCGCGATGTGAATGGTATGGTATAGCTCCGTCCGAATGGGGATCCAGCCATCTGCGCCCCGCAGGATCGCCAGGTACGCGATCTGATGAGAGATATTGCTCAGATAGTAGTGTAGCGCAGACCTCTGGTTGGACCCGCCACGCCCGCCAAACATGAGAGTATTCATATGTTCTCACCTATGCGAAGACGTCGACCACGAGATCCCTATCAGGACACTACAACATTATATCCAGTCCCGCCAGACTCATGGCAAACCATGACCGAGCTTGGTGATTGAATGCATTGCCAGTGTATGTTGATGGCTGACTCGGGCTCGAGTCGGCAGCTGTGCCATTCGTGCCATCGGACGAACTTTCCCCGACCACATCAGGGAACAGTGCCGTCGAATTTTTATTCACGAGAATGCAGTCTCTGATCAAAGACGTGCCGTTCAAGATGTTGACTATCAGGGCAGGTAGTCGGCTCGAGCACGTAGCAGAACTGCAGCGGCTGCTCAGACTGGTCATCTTGACTGCACACGTATCTGCCGTGCCGACAGAACTGTATACGCCGTGCTCAGATGTGACATTCTCTAGACCCGTGGCGAACAAGACTGTTGAGCGCCTCCATGAAGATCTTGTAGGATGTCTCTGGTTGGTATGACGGTACTCTTGAGAAGCTCAAAAACATACAAATACCAGTCGGTTCGCAGATTCAGATAAACCATCAGGCTAGCTGTTTAGTCCAGTGTTCATCATCCCAATCTTCGTTAGTCAACCCTAGGTAATCCCCTAGCTCGCCCATCGAAGCTCCCCTTCAATGTTTCCAGAGTAGGCTTGAGTCTCTTCCGCTCTTCGAGAAAGTACCCATATAAGTGCTTCATGTCCTTGTTGAGCAAATTAGCCTTCATGCATTCTATCTTATCTTGCACGTGTGAAGCTCGATTGACAGGATAGCTTGAGGCTCTTGGCATTGTCACATGCTTCTCCTTCTCGCGGATGGCACAACAGCACCGGGCACCTTCGAATGAGAGCTCGGGAGGACGCACAAGAGCACGAAGGGTCTTGCTCAGAAGCACATCAAGTCGTGCGATGGATCGAGATTCGCGTTGTAGCAGAAATTGTTGATTTAACCCGTCGATTCTGAGAGGCTGTGGAATGTACAGCGTGAATCTGAGGATGTTCTTGGACTGCACCGCAGCACCCATCTGGGTGTTGTCGTCTGTTCACGTAGACTGTATCTTGGTATCTTGGATCGCCTTTGCCCACTGATCTATCGCTGGCCGGACCACTATGGTTTGATACTTGGAGTCAGACTGCCGGTACGCAAGGCCTCTTGCGTTGACGCGAGTCCAGTCTTCGTCTTTGATCAAACGACCGTGCAATGTGTTACCATGTTCGTCGATCTACCATCAGCTAGGCAACTGTCCTGCATAGTACACCTTCATTCCATTGCGAGGGTGCCTCGATTTGGACGCTTTTGGACGCCATGCTTACAATCCGTTGTTGATGTACATCCTTTAACGTCCTGGATCGCACTGTTATGAAGCGTAGAAGACTGCCTGATGACAAAATCCCTCGGACCAAGAGCCATGAAGTGGCAAGATCAAATGATTGGCTCGTAAGGGTGACCCGCGGAGACGTCACTTAAAAGATCTACAGATGGCTAGGCAGCAGGACTGAGCTGCTCCAAAAAGCAGAGACACCTGTAGATTGTCTAAAAAACGTAGACTGTCTTACCTTTGCTGCGCCAGTCGACATTTCGCTCGACTAGACAACGAGCAACGCTTTCATGACCTCAAGATGCTATCGATCATCTTCCCTGCCGCCAAAACCTTCTCCTCCTCAAGCCTTCTGCCCACAACTTGTACACTGAGTGGCAGCCCGTCCATCATTTCCGGATCGTACAGACTCCAATTCCACGCGTCCAGAACATTTCGTGGCTTGTAGTTGGTGACTTCATCATCCGTATTACTTAGATCTACCCCTTGGTCCACTTTACCGAACGGCAGCACGAGCGCAGTGTAGTCAAGCAGGTTCCAAACCTTCGTATAACCTACCCACCTGCAGCTACTGTGCCTGACCGCAGGATGCGGCATGGTCGGCGTCAGTAACACATCGACTTCCCTCCCACTGGCCGGATCACGAGTATTGTGCCACCGGTCGAGATAGCCTCTTTGTGCCGCTCGTTTGCGCTTGTTGAGTTGCCAGTATTCGTAGACCGATATTGCCGGGCTACGGTTGACGAGTGCTTCAACATGAGGAATGAATGGCTCGCCACCTTCTGCTACAGCTCTTTTGATGTCCTCGCCACCGTCCGCGGTGTAGTACAGGTCCATGATCTCGATGCATTCAGTATGGCCGTCGGCACTCCATGGAATGATGATGTGGCCAGCGACTTTCAACTTTTCCACAGCTTCGAGAAGCACTCTTCTGATTGGTGGGTGCACTTTGACATGACCGTCATCTACCAGAAGGCCAATCACCAAGGGCCTACGAAGGGTGTCGGAATATGTCGCTTCATCCCAGGCCAATCGATGACACGTTGGGTCGTGGTTCCAAGGCTGCGCCCGGATAATCTCACGCGTGACAAGCTCGATGGACTCCAAGGACCGGGCTAAAGGTCCGACAACGGATGGCACGTGTTCTTGGCCTGCAGTCGACACTTGGACTCCCTCGTAAGGTAGTCGGCCACTCTATAAGTGGTCAAAGCAAGTCCGTTTTGCCGCGTTCGGTAGACTTACACTCGGCTTCAGACCATAAAGTCCCAACATGTGACTTGGTATCCTAATGCTGCCACCGATGTCCGTACCCCAACCTACCAGCGAGCCATGCTGTGCTAGAAGTGCGCTTTCACCGCCAGTAGAGCCGCCTGGTGTCAGAGCAGGGTCGCGTGGGTTTGTTGTCAATCCCCAAAGCGGGTTATCGGTCTCACACCACTGTAGATACGGTGAGCTTCGCCACAAGCATGAGGAACGACGCACCATGATGCTCTGCGGCAAGTTGGTTTTGGCGAGAATGATTGCGCCGGCATTCTGAAGAACATCCACGAGCAAAGCATTCTGGCGGGCTGGGGAATCAGCTCGTCCGACGTAGCCCAGAGTCGTGTCATAGCCTTGGACATCAAACTGATCTTTCAAAGTCATCGGCACACCATGTAGAGGGCCGACCGTCTCGCCGTGAAGGGCGAAATGCTCGTCGAGCTCTTTCGCTCGCCGAAGTGCATCGTTGAACATGACCTCTGAGCTGCATTAGCTAGGTAGACGACGAAGGCGAGAGCAAGTGTGACGGACCTGTCAGACAATTGGTCCACTGGTCGTCAGCCGGTGTTAGATTGTTGGAGATTTCGTGGAGACCATACCTTCTGGTGAGCAGCAGCCGCTCTTGCGTCGTCAGCATCGAGATCAGCATAGCTCAAGAGTCCCTACCTTTGAACATAAGCCAGTGTCACATCGTATGCAATCAAGTGGCCCTCTGCGATGCGTCCGGCAAGCTTTGCAACGTCTGACTCGGAAGTGATGTCCTCATGCTGCTCTGTACTGCTAAGGTACAGCTCAATCGATGCATCCCTCTTCTTTCGCTTCTTGTCCACCACTTTTAGCCAAGAAGGCTGCTCCATATGCAGCGCAATATCTCCCGTGTCTGCTAATGATTGAGGGGAATGCAGAAGTCCTCAAGGACACAGATGAAGACGCAAATGACTACAAAAGCGGCCATGTATTGCACTCAGCCTACGGGCTATAGCTGCCGGCGGCGGCGAAGGGCCAGGAGTGGGGATCGAAGGGGAGATGCCTATCTTGATTGCCGCACAGATCTCCTTTCTGGGCTTTTCATGGGTATAATGTATACGATGGAGATGTATTCGTGACCTAGAAGGAGGCAAGGACGACGGTGACAAGGAAGCCGATTCAGCAGAGTAGTTGTTGTTGATGATGCTGACGCGCGGCCAATGGCACGTCCGCTTAGCAGAAAGACCACACTTCCGCTTCTTCCCTCCCTTCATCAACACAACTCTCCAGAGATAATAAACAGGACCATCACGCCGATGAGAGCCCACGACGGCAGTCTCCGTGATGTTACTGAAGCCTTGCGGCGTACGAATCTTTCGATTTATGGCAATGATGGTTCGGAACGTTGAGCAAGACATGCCTACCCGATTTTGCAGCCCCGATCCGTGGATCACAGACCGCCCGACTGCTATTGCAGACAGATGAGATTGCGATCAATCACTTAAGCCATTGGACCTGTCTTTCCAAGGAGATTGCTGATGTGTGCAATCAGCACTTCGCCATGGCAATCGACAGCCGTCCTTCGAGAGTCTGCGCCCCCTATGGCCATGCTGCTCACTGGCAAAGTTCTTGCAACATCTTGCGATAATGAACCGCGATTGCAGATGCTGAATCGCCTCTTCCGAACCAAGCGTCACACCAGCTTGCGAGCACGACCTGCTGCAGGCAAGCAGTCGGGTTGTTTGGGCTCAAGAGTTTTGGCATCGATTGATGTCATCCTTTGGTACTCGACGCCTCTAACCTCAACGGCCATGAACATCAAATGCTTACCTCCACGTGCATAGGGATGCTACCGCCAAGTTGAAATGAATGTCTCGAACTACAGTTGTTGATGGTCAGACAGCTTATAGGCAGCATGAATCCATCACCATTCATGCTTCCTTTAGCATCGGGCTCTGTCTCTTTCCTTCATACACTCTTTACGTATCACATTCGTTTAGCACGATCGTTTTTGCAGCAAATATGCATCAGACCTATTTGTCCCTACTGGGCATGGCGGCCTTCACCAACGCCCTCGGACCTGATGTTCTTGGCATGCTAGGTGGCCTACCAGGAGGTGGCCTACCAGGAGGCGGCAAACACTTGGCAAAAGCAACGCAAGAAGCCGCTGCTCTAACCACAGAAGCGCCTAAGCACCCGGACAGCCCCAAGGCATATGGCTACGGCTCTGCGGAGGAGAAGTCTGGGGACGTCGAGGATT